>BGPR01000377.1:641585-664414 GCA_013235015.1 Araneus ventricosus | reverse complement strand
CAATGAATTATTTCGTAGTCGCTTTTTGTCCCGCTTGCGAAAAATATTTCGGTTGGTGCTATAATGAATTATTTCGCAGTTATATTTTTGTACCGAGTGGGGAAAATATTTCGATGGACCTATAATGAATTATTTCGTAGTCGCTTTTTGTCCCGCTTGGGAAAAATATTTCAATGGACCTATAATGAATTATTTCTTAGTTGCTTTTTGTCTCGCTTGGGGAAAATATTTCGATGGGCCCGTGTCTCCTATCTATTTTTTGTTGTTGTTGTTGCCCCGATTTTGAAAAAAGACGAATAAACACGATGAATCTAAGCATACCAACCGTCAGAAAAAGGAAAAAGCATTCCTTCCTCCGCTCTGAGAAGGAAGCTCCCACTGCTGCGTTTTGCGCTATCAGCCCAGTTTCCAAGTTTTTCGGTCTAGGAGGAAGTGAACAGCACAACTCGTGGTCACTTGAACGTGACGATGTCATTGAACCAATAGAGGAGGAAAGATCGGAAGGGGGGAGGGGTGGAATATCGGACTTTTTTCGACAAACAATGGCGGCACGAGGAGATGGATTCCCGCTTTGGAGGGCAGTAGGTTAGGAACGGATTGGGAGTGCAGTGGCAACGGAGACGTCATTTGAATACACTCGGGAGAAATAAATTTGGCTATTTTGGGGTAAGTCCGGTACGTGCGCTTCGAAACAAAGGTCGGAAATGCGAATCGGCAGGTGGTTGGAGAGATAAAAACCCCATCCGAAGACAGAGAACCCATGGATGTCGGTTATTGTTATCCGAACAAAGCGGCAGTTTCGCTGGTCAAGAGTCGCATTTAGTATTTCTTTTTAATCGAGGCCTGCTTCAATAGGAGAGGGGCCCAATTAGAATCTATTTCAAGCTCCCACACCCCACCAGAGAGAGAACCTATGAGCCATGACGGATTAAACGTGAGCCCATGGCCGTCTTAACAAATTCGAGCACCAGGAGTGAAGTTAGAGTTTGCCCGACGGGGGGCATGGTCTGCTGCACGGGAGGTGGGGTGCAATGAAATTGGTCTCAAATTTTCGCCAGATCCAGTTGAATGCCCCATTGCGTGAACGGGTAGGTAAAGTTTGTACCTCCCACTGGCGTCCCCCCTATTGAGCAAGCGCCCTGGGCTGGGGTAATTTGGCGCCCCATCAGAACCCTAACTAAAAATTTGAGAGCCTGTGGCCCAACGAAATTACCTAAGCTCGCTTGTAAAATCCTGCTCTGAGAAGACGCTAATTTGCAAAATTATACAGCGTTAATCAGAGAGCAGGTACACTTTTCATTTATTTTATTCTAATTCAGTGGCGAATCCAGGATTCGGGTCTGGGGGGGGGGTGGCTGAGGTCATAAAAATTTTGTATCGTAGTGACGAATGTCAAACCTCATGGCTTATGTAAACCAAAACACTTGAACTTTACAGGCTTTCCTCTCCTGACAATGAGAATAATAAAGAACACTACAATACTTTCGATAATTTAATAAAAAATACAATGAAATAACTAGCCAAAAAATGTCTTCAACCGCGCCAACGCTACAAGTGCGAGTGGAATGACTAGAAAAGTAGAAAATTTTCGAGCCTGTCGAGTCAGAAAGCAATGTTGTCACGATTTTATTACTATTCTTTTAAAATGAAAAATAAGATCAAACAGTTGTAGTGATTTTAAATTAAATCAAGAATTTTGATTTAGCTCTGGGGGGGATGCAGCCCGATAGCCCCCCTTGGATTCGCCACTGATATCCACTATAGCGACCACTCATTATAAAGACCTTTTGCTGTGGGACGCAGAGGGTCGTTATAACGAGCGTTTACTGTAGTAACATATTTTATCGTTTTCTTTGACCCTTTCGGTCTTAATGGATATATACGTTCCGGTGATGAGTTTTCATTCCCCATTGGCTAAATAAATCCGACTTTTTTCATTTTTAAATTTACAGGCTTTCCTCTCCTGACAATGAGAATAACAAAGAACACTACAATACTTTCGATAATTTAATAAAAAATACAATGAAATAGCTGGCCAAAAAATGTTTTCGACCGCGCCAACGCTACAAGTGCGAGTGGAATGACTAGAAAAGTAAGAAAATTTTCGAGCCTGTCGAGCCAGAAAGCAATGTTGTCACTATTTTATTACTATTCTTTTAAAATGAAAAATAAGATCAAACAGTTATAGTGATTTTAAATAAAACCAGCCCCTTGGTTTAGCCCCTGGGGGGGGGGATGCAGCCCGATAGCCCCTCCCCTGGATTCGCCACTGTTCTAATTTATTTATTTATTCGCTCATCAATTATTGGCGTTCATACAATGTTGTCTTTATTGGAAACTCAATTATGTATTACCATGTATCTACTCCATGTAATCTTTTTTGAGTGTGGAATCAATAAAAATTCTCTAGCACAAACATCCAAACCACAAACCGGAGATCTCTATCTTTGGAGTCGGGTGTGTGTTGTACAGTAAGTAAATGTGCGCGTACCCCTAGGGGTACGGTACGGGCCTGCCCTGTTAGGGGTACGTGAAAGTAATTTCGGCAATGGCGGAAAACACAAACTTAAAGCATCGAAATAACAAAAAAGTATAGAATTTTGTTTTCCCAAGTTCGTGTAAAAAGTGAAAGTGACGCAAATTCAAAAATTTACTAGGTACCAAGAACTCAGTGTTAAAGCATTAAAATATTTAACACCTTTCACGAACACAGAACTTGCAGAACCTCCCCCAGTCCGAAAAACACAATTTGGAAATTATGTCTGTCTGTGAACACAATAACTCGAAAACAATTAGATGTAAGAGCTGAAATTCGGTTCGTTCATTTTTTCGCATGAATAAAAGCTTATACCTTAAAATTATAATTTTTTATTTATTTTATTTTCTACTTTTTATTGACATATGACACGAATACACACGACATGTTAGGCATAGTAAACCAAATTCAATTATTGAATTCTCCAATATAAAACGCATATTAAAATTATTATATACACATGTACAATTACATTTTTAAAATGATTTAATGACATTAACTTTCAGAAATATAACCCGTAATATATTACGTGATAACTTACAATTATTATCAACAATGCAATAAAAGAAAAAAAGAATCGATCTACACAACGTTCTCTTTTTGCTTTGAGTGCGAAACGTTTAGCGCACACGAAGTAAAAAAAAAATCTGGTTGTTGGCGAATTCTAATAGAAAGTAAACCCAAGACGCGTAGAAACACGAGCTACGTCATTCATCGGTGCAGCGCCGGGTGTTGTTACAACCCTACGTAACGTGAGGTTATCACCTTCCAAACTTTATCGCCCAAATACAGAGCTAAAATTTTAATATAATTTTGTTAGGTTTAAAATAGGAATAGATTACAAATTTTTGGAAAATAATATTGTACTGTCACCGGAAACCCACCACTGTGCTAAATTTCAAAGCTGCAGCTCAATTGGAAGTGGGTAAGAAATCGATCTCAAGATTTGAGGACACGGCACTCAAGTTGAGTGGAAACTTATACTTTAAAATTTGTTATTTATTTTTAAGATCGAGCCGCAAAAAAACGTTTGAAATGAAAACAATGGTAACAGAAAAGGTGTCAGCGGTTAAGAGAGATTAGTTTTTCTGTTCTCGTTCTTCTTTTGTATCCAGGCCGAGGTGGCCTGGTGGTCAGGTCTTGGTTTCGAGACCGGAGTGTTCTAGGTTCGAATCGAGCGGAAACCCAATGTGTATGCAGGCCCGGTTCTCTTCAACCCTTTCTCGACGAGCGTTTATTTTTCTCTTACAGCGGCACAATAAATTTAGTGGTGGGATGTATTTCACCATAATATAAAGAACTGTAGAGCCTTCTTTATCAAAAATAATATGTTTATTGGACGTCTCCCACAGCACAAACATGTAAACAAACACATTCACTTACATCACAAACATTACATCACTGACTTCTGACATCGAATTCCGTGTTCAATTCCTCATTATTCTTTTCCGTTGCTGGCAACGTTAGCAAAAGACAAATATATCGTCGCCAAACTATTTTTATAATCTTTAGAAAAGAATTATGCCAAACGATATTTTTAATTAATTTCTTTTTCAGCCAAACGATTTTTTTATCTAATTAATTTCTTTTTCAGCCAAACGATTTTTTTTTATCTAATTAATTTCTTTTTCAGGCAAACGATTTCTTTTATCTAATTAATTTCTTTTTCAGCCAAATGTTTTTTTAATCTAATTAATTTCTTTTCTTCAAATATTTTAATAATTCTACAAATATATATTTTTATTCGTTACGAATATTACAGTGGCATGAACTGCGAGTAGGACACTGGAAACAAAGGAGTTTTATTTTTAGGAAAAATATGTCCCCTGGTTTGAGACGGGGGCATACATGCCCCATCTTTCGTGATCGCTGAGGCGTATGTGTCCCAGTATTCTTCACTGAGCCATTTTGTAAAGAAAAAATTTGCAATTTAGATTTATAAATCAATCATACTTTTATTGAAATTCCAAGATATTTTCCGAAAACAAAGCATGCACACCCCTTGTCAGGGCCGGGACCAATTGCTCCAAACAGGGCCCCACGCAAGAGTGCAACAAAGAATGTCCTCAAACTTATTCAAATTAAAATCGAGTATCATTTTGATTTCAAAACGTTATGCTCGGGAAAATTTTGTGCTTTTAAATTCATCTACTAACCTATGTCATCCAATTTTTTCTTGGAGCAGGCTGACTGTTTCGGAAGTCAAAAATTGAGATTATTTTTATTTTTTCGTCTACGAAGTATACAAAGAGAAAGTATTGTAATCGTCAAAAAATTCGAACTCGAGATGTTGACGAATCTCCACGTTTTAGACCTCCCTGAGTCCGAAAAACACAATTTTGAAATTATGTCTGTCTGTCTCTGAACACGATAACTCGAAAACTATTAGAGCTACGGGGATGAAATTTGGTATGTGGTATTTAAACAAAATTTGTAGATTTCCATCAAATTTTGGACAAAATCCGTCAACGGGAAGTCTGTTTGTCTGTATGTCCGAAGTCATGCGAACACTATAACTCAAAAACTTGAATAGCTAGATGGATAAAATTTGGTGCACAGTTTTATCGTCATGGATGTAGGTCCGTATAAAATTTTGGGCCAAATCCGTCAAAGGGTTGACTGTCTGTCAGTCTGTATAATTTACTTTTGAAGAGAATCCGTTATCACCACGCGCATGCCCACTGGAAGCAATCTTCTGCGCTCGCGAAAGGAATGGAATTTCATTACGGAGTAGCGGATTACGTCAGTTTGTCCTTGAGCCGGTAAGAGTGGAAAATCGCATCTCTTCGAATTCTTCACCTAGATATTTTTCAATCACTCTAATGAAAAACCTTCTGATAGTCATAGGATTCTGGATAACAGTAGGTTCGAATTTTTTTAGCCACGCGGGGGAAGGAGAAACGGCACCTTTTGGGGGGAGTATACGAGAAAGTTTAGGGGAGAACACTCCCGCTGGTTTTTCTAGGTTTCTGGATTGTTTCCGTTAGTTAAATACGTCCGTGCTTTGTGTCCCTCAGTGATCATGAATAAATAACTTTAAAAGCCTTTGAATTCCCTCGATAACTTCATTGATCTATAATGCATCCAATCATAAAAGCAATAAAAAATTTATCATTTCTTGAATTTTCTAAAAATTTAAGTTTTGAGTTAGTGAAGTTATTTAAATTATTACTTTATTAAAATTTTAACCATAAATATTATTTTAATTCTTCAAAATTACATATTTCTCATTTATTTATTATATACTAGCCGACTTCGGCGACCAGCTGGTTCGCCCGTTTATATTAGTTTCTATTTTTGTGTTTCGCATTAATTATAGCATTCCCCGTCGCAGTTTCACCAGTGATAACTCAGGAAAGATGAATAAAAAAAGTGATTATTTTATTGTATTTTGCAGACAGTAAAATATGCAAAGACGTGAATTTTAAAATGCCAGCGATACAATTCTGTATGATGTATCGCAGCTAACGCAACTTAAATATTGCATTTCAAATAACTCTCTCTCAATTCATCTATCACTCATCGGTAGAATAATTAACCCTGAATAGGGTCGCGAAATCCCGACCGGCAAAACTGTACACTTAAGCCTAACCAAAATTTGAATAAAAACTTGCCTGTCATACATTATACAAAAATTTAAAAGCGTTTTCATGCCTCATGATTTTAAAATGACAGGAAAGCATGAGATTAAATGCTTGAATACAAAAACAAACAAGTAATATAAAAAAAAAAAATTAAAAGTCAATTCCTACTTAGGTCAACAAAGAAAATTTTTATTTGAAAAAACTGTATTAACATCAAGTGTCACCCACTACAAGCTTAAAAAAATGTATTTGAACTTGAGTGGATGAATAAAAAGTATTTTATTAACGATTGAAAATTTGAACAAGATATATATAGGGAGAGTGTGAACTAATAGTAGGAATTGAAAAAAAACATGAAATGAAATATCTGTTGCCATGTTTTAAAGAAAATATTACTTTGAAGCAGGTGCGATAAAATACAGGGTGTTCATTAATTATTGTCGGGGTTTCCGTACCTCATAACTTTCGAATAAAAAATATTACGCAAAAACCGATTACGTATTCGTAAATTATAACTCAAAGAATTTTACGTGGCAACAATGCGATCTTAGAGCATTTGCAGTCTGGGTAATTATGACGTCATAAATAAAAATGGCGACCGTGCAAGAAAAAGCAATGTGTGTATTGTGGTTTTTCGAAACTAAATTTGGTTTGGGGGTTTGTCAAGAACATTGTGTACAAGACCCCTGTGCCCTCCCTTGATGAACTGAAGCGCAGAATTGTTACTGCGATCCAAAATGTTACCCCACAAATGCTGGAGAACACTTGGAGAGAAATCGAATTTCGTCTCGATGTGTTACGAGCCACGAAGGGCAGCCATGTGCAAATTCATCAATATTTTTAATGTCATTAATGAAATTCTTTGAGTTGTAATTTACGAATACGTAATTGGTTTTTGCGTAATATTTTTTATTCGAAGTTATGAGGTACGGAAACCCCGACAATAATTAATGAACACCCTGTATTTCAGCAATGCAAAGAATACTAAAGTGAAAATTCTACTTTGGTGTTAATTTCGCAAGAAAACAATTTATACCATCACAACCGCAACAAGTGCAAAAACGCTTGAATAAAAGATTTGATGAAATAATGAGATGGTTTGAATTTTATTTACAACAATAAAAACATCGTTACAATTCATGTTTTAAAACATTAATTAAAATTGAACAAAATGACGCATGGAAATAAGATCGGTGTCATTGAAAAGCTAATTTTTTAATCTTTAAAATGATGTAAAAATGGAGTTTTTTGCTATAATAGGATCCGAAGTTATATTTTGGAAAACCTTAAAATTTAAGGTAATTTTTAAATAATTTAAATTCTAATTAAAATTTCGAAGAATCCTTTCTTTGTCAGCACCTACTCCCCAAGAAACAACCGCCTGCCAAATTTCAAGTTTCTAGTCTTAGTGGTTTGGGATATTTCGTGACGAGGGAGTCATGGTATTGCACTTTCATATATAAAGACTATTTATAAAAACTTAAATATATCGGGGTTGTCCAAAATGTTTCGATTTGGGCCCCGCATTTAGTAAGGCCGCCCCTGCCCGTTAGCTATGATGCAACACTGTCAAAAGACCGGCAAACTGCACAGTACGGCAACGTACAGTAGTGACACCATGTTCAGTAAATGGAAATTCCTTCTCAAATCTTCGAAGGATTGGGGAAGTTGATTAGCTCAACGAGCATTTCACTCCCAAAAGTATTTTTTAAAGTTCTGTCGGGACGCGTGTGTCCCGTCAGTCGCGAAACAGTTAAATTTGACGTCGAGTGTCAAGCGCCTTCCCTCTCAAGTTAAGGGTGGGGCATTTCTGTTCAGGTGGCGTCCTCGTCATCTGACCACGGTTTAAAATGCCGAGGTTTGTCCCAAAATAGCCCTCCTGTTACTTCAATACGCGGCCTTAGTATAACTAAACTAAACCTTCTAGAACATTCCGTTTTCGATTCTTTTGGAGTGAAGGCCCGCGTCATTTTTTTGTTGTTGTTGTTGTTTGTTCATGAGGCCACTTTTAGCTTTTTAATCTGGCATGCTTCCTCTGAGTAAAGACAGAAAAACGCATACTTTTATTTCTTTTTTTTCTCTTCATTCATACTCAGCGACAATGGTCGATCCCTATCTGTGCCCTTCCAGAGACTAACTAGCATTCACTCTCCTCCGAATCGTACATGCACGCGACACACATAAGCGCCTCCTATCCAGGGAGACGCGCTTCACGCAAAGTGCCTGACAAAGTTGGTCGCAGAATGCTCTGCTTTTAAATCCTTTCGTTTACAACTTCTCAATGCAACTGTTTTAGATTTGAAGGACACGGTTGTCATAAATTATTGGACCGTTTCAAAAGTTATAAAAAAACCCCCAATAATGTTACAACTACGCCTTTTATTTTAAACTAGCTGTTACCCGCGACTTCGTGCGCGAAGAATTTGAATTGCTATTTTTTTTAAATTCACGAATGTAAATGTTTCGTTATACATAGAAAGGGGAAATCAAAAGTTCTGACGGTTGATAATACATAATTGGACGACTAATTTAAGTCTCCGTTATTGTAAATTACATCATTGTACTCAATGGTATCATCTGCTCTTTGGAATATATCATCCACCATGCTATATGTCATCTGCTTCTACTGTTTAAAAGAATACATAAGACAAAATATACCTTCCTATTCTAAAAACTCTGACAACCATATCATATACGTCAATGGACGATCATGATTTGTTTATTTTGGATTCATAGACCGTTTTCCGGTAACCTTCCGATTTAAGCAATCGCCAAATCTATTTGGCAACTGTATCAAGCGCCAAGCTCGAATTAGTTCTTTCTTTAGTAAACAAAACGTTGAATTCCGTGTTCTTTGGGTTTGTGTAATCCTTTCTATTTAAATCGGTTAGAAACAGCTCTTAAAGCATTAAAATTCGAAACGGAACTATTGTAATTAGCTAAATCGTTTGGTTACAAATTTAACCGCCAAAAACATTTTGGATGACGATGAAAAGAGCGATAAAGAATAATTTTGGCAACCTTTCCACTAAATTTGGCTCTTATTTTAAGTAAATATTGAACGATATTTTCATTTAGTTATACTTAACTTTAGTTTTTAAATTTTAATCTAAAAACTCTTGGAACTATATTATATCTACCATTAGATTTCTGTCCCGGCGTTTATTTTTCAGTTATTATTACAGAGATTATTTCTTTTCTCAGCAAGATCACGTGATGCATGACTTTAAAAATAAGTTATTCCACATGCTTGCGCTTTTCTGAAGGATCACGTGACATTTCATTTTGTTTACGCATTCCTTAAGGATCACGTGGCAGTTGATTGAAAAATAAAGTAATAATCTTCATCGCAAATCGCTTGTTAATTATTTAATTGTTATCTGTAGCCAAAAATAATGAATTTAACATGATGTCACCTACCCAATCTCCGTTCCTGGGTTCCAAGCTACAACTTTGCCAATTTTCATCCAAATCGGTTTGGTAGTTTTGCCGTGAATGCGTAACAAACAGACAGACACACTTTCGCATTTATTATATTATATGGATATTTTTAAAAATAAGCAAAATTTTCAGAAATAAAGGTGAATTAGTTCAAAGTCTAACCGTTGCCTAGCAACGGAGTAGCTATAAATCTTCGTTATTTCAAAATCGTCTGCACGCATTTTAAAATTTTAGAACTTTTAAAAATTAATGACAATCGAAGGGAAAATGTCAGAGAAATAAAATTGGTATCATTGAAAAGGTAAAAATTTGAACTTTAAGATGGTATAAAAATATTTTCTGTCGGACAGTTTGCTCCGAAGTTACGGCGGAAAAACGGTTTCGGTTATTTTCTAATTAACTGACTGTTTAATTAACTTTTGGACTTAGAAAAGTTCATAAGTGTCTTCCCCTTGTCTTAAATGATAAGTGTACAAAATTTGGTTGAAAACCGTCCATTGGTTTAGGAGGAGATGTGGAACATAGCCACATACATACCCACACACATACCCACACACATACCCACAATGACTTTTATTTATATTAAGATGAGAGCGCATTTCAAAAAGTTTTTTTCAGATAGGTAACGCGCCGTTACGGTGGTCAAGGTGGACGTTAATTATTGGACATCTCCCATTTTTGAGAGCCATTATCTGCGAAACTCTTAAAGCTAGAAGAAAAAAGGAAGTATATATTTGTAGGGAATTTTACACTCTTTAATTTGTTAATTCGCATGTAGTGCGAAAACTGAATGGTTTTCGTGATATTCAAGAAAAATTAGAAAATGAAATCAGAAAGCGCGTATGGGCTTCTGCTGTTGGTAGTCATTGCGTATGGAAATCTCACGTTGTAGCAAATTTAAAACGCCTTAACGGTACGCCGTCTATCTGGGGAAAAAATTTTTTATAATCTCTCATTTGAAAAAAGCATCCTAATTGTAACATTATTAGTTTTTTTATTATTATTTTTGAAATGGGTCCAATAATTTATGACTACCCTGTATTTAATGGGTAAGAGGCCTCAACCGGGCTTGTCCAGATATTTAATTGTGTGTGTGTGTGTGTTTCAATTTTTGCACTTCTCTTATAGACTTTTTGGTCTGCTAGATGTGTGTGTTTGTTTCAATTTTTGCACTTCTCTTATGGAATTTTTGGTCTGCTAGATGTGTGGTTGTGTTTCAATTTTTGCACTTCTCTTATAGACTTTTTGGTCTGCTAGATGTGTGTGTTTGTTTCCACCCTTGTCTCTCTTATAGTCTTTTATTCATGCAGTGTGTGTGTGTTTCATCTTTTGCACCTCTGTTATAGAATTTTGATCTGCTAGGTGTGTGTGTGTTTCAACTTTGCACTTCTCTTATAATTTTTTTTGTTCAGCTAGATATGTGTGTGTTCTAATCTTATTCTTATAGAATTTTATCCGTGTAGATGTGTGTGTTTCAATTTTGCACTTTTCTTATAGAATTTTTGGTCTGCTAGATGCGTGTGTGTTTCAATTTTGCATTCTTCTCTTATAGAATTTTGGTCTGCTAGATGAGTGTGTGTTTCAATTTTGAACTTCTCTTATAGAATTTTTAGTCTGCTAGATGTGTGTGTGTTTCAATTTTTGCACTTTTCTTATAGAATTTTTGGCCTGCTATATATGTGTGTGTTTCAGTTTTTAGACTTCTCTTATAGTCTTTTTGGTCTGCTAGATATGTGTGTGTGTTTCAATTTTTGCACTTCTGTTATAGAATTTTTGATCTGCTAGGTGTGTGTGTGTTTCAACTTTTGCACTTCTCTTATAGAATTTTTGTTCAGCTAGACATGTGTGTGTTTAAATTTTTGTACTTCTCTTATAGAATTTTTAGTCTGCTAGATGTGTGTGTGTGTTTCAATTTTTGCACTTCTTTTATAGAAATTTTGGTCTGCTAGATATGTTTAACGTATTTTTACTTTTTGACATTACTATTCGTGTTCTACTGTTTTTTCACATATTGCCACCAAACGCTTATTTTATTTCTGTCTTCATCATATTCCGTTCAAGAATTTTATCACGTGATTTATATTTTTAACCGTAGGTGGGGCGCAGCATAGCCAAACTTGGCTGCTCTGCCATTAAAATATTGTTACGAATCTGAAACACTTTTTACCCGCTATGTTAGCCTTATGGCAGGAAAGAGAGTTTTACAGAGGTGGAGGCAAGCTATTGACCCCCAACCTTGGCGATTTTGGCGACAAAGTGAAGGTTATCGAATATGCGAGAATTGTGATTCTATCTCTACTAGGAACGAAATTGTGGAGAACCTTCGAGATAATTCTATATGACGTCACATCCTGTCGGATAAAGATGATAATGAGGATGAGATAGATGGAAAACAGAGCTAATCAAACGAGGAATCAGTCTCTTTGGACCCTTGACCGCAGTGCACGCTGGTCAGCTAATAAACGCTGAGCGCTATTGAAAGTGGTGCTACTGATTTTTATAAGTTGTATGCTATCTGCTTGTGTTGTTAATTTAAGCAAGTGTTGTTTAGTTTGCTACCTGTGATCCAAGTTTTGCTGGAATATTGGTGGAATAAATAGACATTATTTTTTTACTATCCTGCTTTTTGGACTACAGTCACGTGCACCCAGGGGGGGGGGCACCGCGAGTTCACAGATGAGAAGCTGCCGGATAAGTAAGCAGGTTCTCGCTTCCCTGGTGGGTCTAGTAATGGTGGTGTGGCTTTTAGGGCCCATCTCCGATGACGGGTCGTACCTCGGTAAAAAAGGGGTCGTCGCTAAAAGGGGTAGGGCTGTTATGCGAGGGGCCACAGTGCCCCATGAAGTCGTGGCGGCCGGTCATTCAACGTAGACCCGGATGCTAAGGCAGGGCGGGGGTGATGGCTTGTTTGTACACATTTTTGTCGCAATATACTATCCCATCCAGAGGCTAACTCTGCGTTTGTTCGTTTCCAGCGCGGGCGCTTCGTGCACTCAGATTTGACATTCCGAGCTGTCAACAAAACGTTTCGCACGGGAAACAATCGCCGTCCGAGTGTTTCACAAAACGAAAAGTTCTGCCCCACCTCCGAAACTGGCATCGACGAGTTCTGCTCCGCTCGGTCGACACAAAGACTCGCAGAGTTCACGGATGGAGGAGGGACGCTCCTTCCTCAAACCCGTTCCGAATGTCGCGAAACGCTGACCCACATTTCGCTTCTTTCGCCGATCTCGTATTCTCGCGAGCACCCCGCCTGCCGACCAGTTTCTCCAGTGCCCAGCTAGAACAACATTTTGTACGATATTGTACATTATCGTTCGATATTACATAATATTGTGCATTATTGTTCGATATAACATAATATTGTACAATATTGTTCGATATTATATAATATTGTAAAATATTGCGAATACAGTTCAATATCTTACAGTTTCTCCAGTACCCATCTAGCACGACATGTCGTACGATACTGTAAAATATTGTCCGATATTATTTAATATTGTACATTATTGTTCGATATTACATAATATTGTGCTTTATTGTTCGATATTACATAATATTGTACAATATTGTTCGATATTACATAATATTGTAAAATATTGTTCGATATCATATAATATTGTTAAATATTGAGTATATTGTTCAATATCGTAGAGTTTCTCCGGTGCCCATCTAGCATAACATATTGTACGATATTGTACAATATTGTTCGATATTATATAATATTGTACTATATTTCGAATATTGTTCAATATCCTACAGTTTCTCCAGTGCCCATCTAGCGTAACATGTTTTACGATATTGTACGATATTGTTCGATATTATATAATATTGTACTATATTTCGAACATTGTTCAATATTCTACAGTTTCTCCAGTGCCCATCTAGCGTAACATGTTTTACGATATTGTACAATATTGTTCGATATTATATAATATTGTACTATATTTCGAATATTGTTCAATATCCTACAGTTTCTCCAGTGCCCATCTAGCGTAACATGTTTTACGATATTGTACAATATTGTTCGATATTATATAATATTGTACTATATTTCGAACATTGTTCAATATTCTACTGTTTCTCCAGTGCTCATCTAGCCTAACATGTTGTACGATATTTTACAATATTGTTCGATATTATATAATATTGCGAATATTCAATATCGTACAATGTTGTACAATATCTTTGTGCTACTGGGATGAAGGTGCACCATCCGATTTTGAGAAGAAGGAGTAATTTAAGAATCTCTATATATAAAACGTTTATGTGGACGCAAAATAGGGCCGAATTTCTTCATAGTCGTTTGGCAAGAGCTCGCATGTTTGGTCGGTTTACATGTTTGAATCGGTGCAAATCATAGAAAACAAATTTTCTTTGAGTTTGATAGGTTGAACAAAATAAGTTAGAGGGGACACATCACCTTCTCAGCATTTTTTTTTATTTCAAATTATTTTTTAATTGAAAAATTTGAATTTTTTTATTGCAGAAGTTTTGATGCTATTGAAACTTGACCATCATATGAAATCATCTTGAAGAGAAAAATTCATTTTTATCTGCTTGTTTAGTTAAAATTTAAATTTTTAAAGAAAAATTCAATTTTTTAAATTCTCTATTATTTTTTCAAATGTGAATATTTGTGCTTCAAATTTTATTTGTAAATTCAATGAAATATAGTACACAAAACTGTGCGTGAATTTTATGGGGTATCTAATATTCGCTTAAATAGAGATTTTTCCGGAAATAGGTGAAAAATGAGAAAATTCAGCGGTACCTCAATTTATATCTTGTATGTAAAAAACCAAGCAACTGAATACTTATTGCATGGACAATTTTATCATATGCATAACAATCAACATGTACCAAAAATTTGAAAGCTTAATTTTTTAGATTTTTTTAAGAAAGGAAAAAAAAGTTCTTGTCATTTTGAAAACATGAAAGTGAAGAAAAGTCCGATATGGAGAAAAATCCATTTCAAGTTGTCATTTACGCGTGTTTTTCATTTGCCATCGCAAATAAACACCTAAATAACTTCTGAAATATTAAAGATACAAATTAGAAATTTGGATACAATAAATAGAGAGATAAGAGCAAAGAAATAAGCCAATAAAATGAAAATTGATATTTTGGCCATTTTTCGGGTGATATGCCCCATTAAGTCGCGCAGTTTCGATCGATTATAAATCTAAAACGAGAAGTTATGGCAAATGAAACTGTTGAAGAACCCTTCATAAGAACATCCAACCGGAGTGAATGTAACAGAGTTGAGAAGCCTTTTTATGCACTGAGCGAAGTTTCCAAACTACAGAAGCATAGTTGAAGGACTAAAATTCTTTTTGCCTGGGACCCCGACGGCGTGGTGGTAAGGTCTCGACCGCATATTTACGGATCCCACTATGGTTTGGATTGAGGTCGCTTTTCATTGGCTCTCAGCGTCACGTGACTCCGCTTGCTTCCGAATGATGTCGCAGGAGCGCGCTTAGTTTGGATTTCGATTTTTGTCTAAGCTACTGTATCATGGAAGAACCAAAATTATCTTTTAATTACCATTATTTGGATATTTCTAAAGGGAATGATGAATAAAAGATAAAGATAATTTTTGCTCTTCCATGATACAATAGCTGAAACAAAAATCCAAATCCAAACTAAGCGCGCTCCTACGACAACATTCGGAAGCAAGCGGAGTCACGTGACGCTGAGAGCCAATGAAAAGCGACCTCAATCCAAACCATAGTAGGATCCGTAAATATGCGTCTCGACCTCAGGGCTGGTGAACTCTAGTTTCGAATCCCGATTCCACCGAAGAACCACCGTGCAAGCCGGTCTGGTGCACGCTAAATCCGTAGGGGCGAAATGTCTTCCGGTTGGTGTGGTGCCCACAAGTCACGCCCACCGACCCACCCATAGGGACCAGAGTGCACAGAGATAGACGGGGAAAAGTGTTAGCGCGGCCTGGAAGTTTGGAGAGGGGGATGCCAGCTGACGTGTCGTCCTCGTCATCTGACCGCGGTTCAAAATGACGTCAATAGCCCTCGTGTTGCTTCAAAACGGGACGTTAATATAACTAAACTAAACTGTTCTTTTTGCCTGGCACGTTTCCGGGGAAAAGAAGTAAATTCAGTTGGAAAATACACCAAACGTTGCCACTATAAAATAAAATTCCCTTAGAAAATTTGTTGAATCCGCCGAAAATATTGAAAGATTTGCCAACCAGGGATTCACAATTCGGTACTCGCACGTTAAAGCGATCACCGCGAATGAATCGCCAAGCAACAGAGATATATCGCCAAGATGGTGATAAAATCGTGCCAAAAGCTTTTTCAGCCCTATAAAAACGTGCAGTCCTGTGAGTTGTGTCACATTTTTGCTCGCGTATTTACGTGTTGCTTTTTTTCTTAAATTAGAATTGGTTTTTGAAAAATGTTACTTGTTGTTGTTTTTGTGTGATTAAAACTAAGTGGGAACCGGACAGATATTTTAAACCTTAAAAAAAAAATTCTACTGCTTCCGTAGCCGCGGGAGCCGGAACATAGTAGCTTCGCTAGAACCCTGAACTTACGAGCTTGGCGAAATCAGAAGATCGCCAAGTAAGCTCGTTGGCCGCTTTAATGCGCAATTACCCACAATTCTCATAATATCCTATCACTAACAGAAACGCATAACCTCAAACGAAGCGAGCAGGGATCATGCAGAGATCCCAAAATAATCAGAACGTGATTCTTGGTGGTTAGAGAGCGGAGCGAGCAGGCGGTGTAACCCCCAGTAAGCATTCTATTTGAACAGAATTGACCCTTTTGCCTCGAGTCGCGCTTCAGTTCTGCCCCGCAAATTGGCGCGCTTTGTCTTCAACCCTTTCAAGGTCACCGCATGTTTCGTTTTGAAAATTAACTTCAAGAATGAGAATCAGACATGTAGCTGATCATAAATATGTAAAGGAAAACAAAATTAGCATTTTTTCATTTTGAAGAAATGTGTGGTTTCACACATTTAATTAAATAAACGTTCACGGGCTATTTTGCCTCCGAATAAGTTATCATCGAAATGCAATTTCAATCATGTACAGTAGAGTCTCCCTACAACGAAGTCTCTCTACAACGAATTTCTCCCTATAACGAAATTTTTAATCGGAATGTTAAATAACATTCAAAATATTCTCCATATAACGAAAAGGTTGTCTCCCTAGAACGAATTTTTTCAGAGATTTATCTTTTCGATTTTTGTCATTTTTGAAGAAAGTTGATAGTTTCTGTGCAACCAATTCGCTCATACGCACCTGTTTTCTGGAACCACTCACTCTTAAAATGCGAAATTTTTTCTGAAAATTTAACATTACGAAATGCAAAGCCATGTAAAATAACGGAATTTTTCGAGTAAAATAAACTTAAGTACATATTATTCTCTAAATTGGTGAATTGTCTTAACTTTTGAGCATCTTATTTATACAATAAAAATTAGTATAATTTTAACAAATTTATAATATATGTTTCTTCATTTTTAATTGAAAATCGTAATTAAATACATTTGAACTTATCGCACCTATTGAAAAGTTTGGAACATTTACTTAAATAACTGCAAATATCTCCGTATAACGAAATTTTCTCTATAACGAATTTTTCAATTGGAACCAAGCGATTTCGTTATAGGGAGACTGCACTGTATTTCATTTATAAGTATAGAGTAGAGTCTCGATAATCCTTGGTGGAGGGGACCGGGCCTACCTTGAACTATCGGAAACTCGAATTATCGAAATCATAAAATTTAATAAATACAGTGGAGTCTCCCTATAACGAAATCGCTTGGTTCCAATTAAAAAATTCGTTATAGAGAAAATTTCGTTATACGGAGATTAGAGATTTTTGCAGATATTTAAGTAAATGTTCTAAACTTTTCAATAGGTGCGATAAGTTCAGATGTATTTAATTATGATTATCAATTAAAAATGAAGAAACATATATTATAAATTTGTTAAAATTATACTAATTTTTATTGTATAAATAAGATGCTCAAAAGTTAAGACAATTCACCAATTTAGAGAGTAATTTGTACTAGTATGACTTACGCTTACTTTACTTGAAAAATTCCGTTATTTTACATTGCTTTACATTTCGTGATGTTAAATTTACAGAAAAATTTTCACATTTTAAGAGTGAGTGGTTCCAGAAACAGGCACGTGTGAGCGAATTGGTTGCACAGAAATGATCAACTTTCTTCAAAAATGACAAAAATCGAAAAGATAAAGGTCAGAAAAAATTCGTTATAGGGTGACAACCACTTCGTTATATGGAGAATATTTTGAATGTTATTTAATATTCCGATTAAAAACTTCGGTATAGGGAGACTTCGTTGTAGGGAGACTCTACTGTAAATGGAAATAAAAGCAATTTTTAAATTTCAGTGTAGTATATATAAATGATAAATGTACTTACATATTATAACATTACTGCTGATAGCAACAGGTTAATTATATCTTAAAATAACTTCCAATTGTTTTTTGTTTAAACACACTGCTCCTATATATCGATCTTATATATATCCCGTTTTCTTTGGGAGGGGGCATTTCTGCACGTGGCTTTGGGGTGCGCAGTGGACATATGACCCGTCGAACAAGAGTAAAAACCAGATGCAGTAATTCTTTCACGTGTTGTGTATGTGTTGCTCATTATTTGGGAGCCAAACTGATTTTTTTCACTAACTCGGATTTATGGAAAACTCGAACAATCGAGACTCGAATTATCGAGACTCTACTGTACCTGAGTATTCAGGATATTCAGCCTTCATAAAATTCATTATTACTTTCGGAGATTCAATTTCAAAAAATATCCATTTGTGCCAGAACTCTCATCATTTCGTTCTTCTCAGAGATCGAAAGCAATTGAGCTCTTCCAATGCCGATATCTTCGTGAATACTAACGATATTGAACTGGAATTTTTATATAAGTTTCCCTATATATCTGGCTCTTAAGTTATGAAAGAAAAATCACGCTGCTTTTCGCCCATGCGCAGTAAAAAAATGCTCTATGTGTGTTTTCACTGCGAACCAATGAACGCGAAAGGGTTGGAGCATTGCGAAGCAACAGCGATTAGAATCTGTACCGGGATAGATGCAGAATTTGTACCGCTGTGCAGATTCCAATCAGTTCAATCAGTATCGTAACCTCAATTCTATAAAATTGTAAGATAGTTCAATTCGTAAAACTGCAACTAACGCTGCAACGATGTAATTGCGGTTTATGGAATCGTTTTAGACAGAGAGAGAGCTACGTGGTTGCAGTTAGAGATTAAAATTTAACTGTGAAAAGTAGTTTAATTTAATTCTGACGAAAATGAAAAAAGTCGGATTTATTTAGCCAATGGGGAATGAAAACTCATCTCCCGAACGTATATGTCCATTAAGACCGAAAGGGTTAGAGAAAACAATAAAATATGTTACTATCTCATCGGAGAGAAGACTTGTTTGGTTACAATTTACTATAATGTTTTTATTAAAATTACTTAAAAATAAGGTTAGGGGAATTTATTGTTGTTGTTGCGCAAAAATTTCCTAAATTGGAGTGTTATCTTGAATTAGAGGAATTGCCCAAAAACATATTGTCTTCCTTCAGGCAAAAGTCAACAAGTCCAAAACCACCGTTTCGAGATGTGGTCAGCTCAAACTTAATTGATGTTGAGTTTTTCTGGTAAATAATAAAAATTATTTTACAGATTTCTAGCTCCTACAGTTGACTTATTGATGTTAAGATAACAAGTTTCTATCACGAAATATTGAATTGCAAACTCTAATGGACTGAAATAATCCGTCAAAATATTTTTCTGGACTTGGTGACTTCTACCTGAACGACGCCGATATACAAACACTGGTAGTCCTCATAAGTTGGAAGTGAGACGAGTTTAAGCACTGGTAGTCCTCATAAGTTGGATGCGAGACAAGTTTAAGCACTGGTAGTAGTCCTCATAAGTTGGAAGTCAGACAAGTTTAAGCACTGGTAGTCCTCATAAGTTGGAAGCGAGACAAGTTTAAGCACTGGTAGTAGTCCTCATAAGTTGGAAGCGAGACAAGTTTAAGCACTGGTAGTAGTCCTCATAAGTTGGAAGTGAGACGAGTTTAAGCAAACAACACTCGCACTATAAAAGGGCATTGAAAACATCGAACGGTGGTTCAAAAAGAACAAAAACTAAGGCTTACATAGTTTCGTACCATATGTGAGGAAACAGAGACAGAAAAAGAAATGACACAGTGCGTGAAATGTCATTCATTGCGTGCTGATGTGATTTGGAAATCAAAACAATACTTTTACTTTAATTGTGGTTAAGTAGTGGTTCAATCAGGGAAGCCAGAGATTCAGGCCGGGAAATTAGTTTCCTTATTTAGACCGATGACACAATTTGTTATGCTATTTTTTGTACTTTAAAGTTTATCTCTTAATAGGTTTATTGCATTATTTTGACACAATTTGTTAAGCTTTCTTTTAGTGTTTATTGCATTGCTTTGACACAATTTATTAAGCTAATTTTTTGAACTTTAAAGTGTTTTTCTGAATAAGTTTATTGCATTGCTTTGACACAATTTATTATGCTATTTTTTGTACTTTAAAGTATATTTCTTAATAAGTTTATTGCATTGTTTCGATACAATTTATTATACTATTTTTTTGTAATTTAAAGTTCATTTCTTAATAGGTTTATTGCATTGTTTTGAAGATAAATATGCTATACAAAAATTGTATCCCCTTTTTCTATTAAAATTACTTTTTCTATCACCGTTTCGGCAACCTTCCCCAAAGAGTGGGGGGGGGGGGGCACACTATACTTCTACTTCGGTCCAAACCCTTCTCTTTTTGTAATAAAGAGAAAGAAATGAGACAAAAATAGCCAAAACCTCGCTACCTCGTCCGCTTTCCGGTTTCCCATACAGTGGTTTAGATTAAGACAAAACCGTAGCAGCAGATGTCCCTTGCTGTGAGACGAATTGGATGGATGCTTGTTAGAAAACATCGCTAATCTATCCTATTAAAATTCGAAGGTAAACAAACGTATGTATGTATGTCCGGCTATCTCCTCACGAACCGCTGAACGGAGAGGCACGTGGAAAGCATCAAAAGATGGGGAATAATCCAAGGAATCCATTTCGGCCGTTTAAAATCCGAAATTACAATTAGTTAAAAAGATATTAATTAAAAACGTCAAAATGATTGAATTGTCACGGAGGATTCTTTTTTTCCCCTATTATTAGTTTTCGTATCCGGTGTTGCATTTTTTTTTATTTATTTAACGGAAGTTGGCATTTCCTTTTGAGCGATGGGGATCACAGCCTTTGTAGCTTCAAATCCCATAACCCCTCTAATTCAAATTCAAATTTTGAGCGATCTTCTGTGTTTGAATTTATTAACAACTGAAAAAAATCGTTTTCCTGCATTTTTCTTTCTTTTTTTTTTGTCATACGGTGTTTCGCAACATTACGTTTGTTGGGGGAAAATATTTATTCATTTTTATCCGTTTTTTTTTTTTTTTTTCATTTTTATTCGTTTTATTTTTTCTTTTGCAAAACAAATATCATGCTAATCTGTTTCAATTTATAAGCATAAGAATTCTCGCGTTTTCATTCAAACCAAACTGCTTTAAGGTAATAAAAAGGATAGAACTGAAAGTTTTAATCCAACAAGAGAGGATTCAAAACAGATTTACGTTAGTGACAATATTTGTAGGGGAAAAACAGAGGCGGGCATATGAAAAAATGTGGATTCCGAGAAATGCTGGATTATTAACTATAAGCTAATTAAAAGGTTGGATTTAAAAATTTTAATTAAACAATATAGGATTCAAAGATTTTTTAAGTTTTGGGGGGAACGTAACGTTTACGTTAGCTACAATATGTGTAAAAAAAAAAAAAAAAACCGGAGGCGGGCATATGAAAATTAGTAATAAAAAGACTAGATTTGAAAGAATATTTACATTTGTTGGCGAAAGTAAGTGACAATATTTGTTGAAAAAAAAATGGAGCCGGGCATATGAAAATATGGATCCCAAGGCCTCACGTGATCTCACTTCTCTCCGCCCGGGAATATCCCATTATTCAAGATTGCCCGTGCAACGCCGGGCCATGCAGCTAGTATTTTATTAGTTTGGATGGTCTGTCATGTCTTGATACTCAGCTGTGGTTTAAGACTCAACAGAGGAAGGCTTCAACTCCTTAAACATTATTAAGTTCCGCTATCTGTAAGTCCGTGCCATCAACAGTGTCACCTGTGTAGAGATGAGAAGTCCCGAATGAGAGATCAAAATCCCCGTTTGGGAGTCCTTGCCTCGAACTGATACACAATCCTCTCTCCTCAGAACCTAGAGCTTCCCCGATTGAAGTTCAGAAAACCTCTAGCGAGCGTCGACTCTTCTAATGTAACAGAAAATAGAAGACGGATTGCAAAGATTCATTACCCTATAAATTCAATAAAAATATAACGTAAAATAAAACTGAAAAGGTGCGTGGTAAGTGCACGTAAGTAGTAAAGGTGTATCTTAAAGGTGTAAACATAGACTGCTTGGAATGTAAATTTAAATGGGTAATTTTGTATGTAATTAGTTACTATAAAGTGTATTAGATTACACACAGAATAACCACATTAACCCTTGAAAGGGCTATCTTTTTTCCAAGTAGTGTTATAGTAAAATGGCTTTGGGACTGAGATTCGTTTCAGAAAAGAAATTCATGCAGCATATTCAATGGCATTCATTTTTGTTTATTAATTTTGCTAATTAATAATGAATTATCGAGTCCAGACACTTCGTTGTGGTTTGAGAAAAAAAATTGGAACATATAGATGTTTGTTATATCGAAAAATTTGTCGAGAACTGATACCAACTTTAAAAAATGCATTTAAAAATTAATGAAGTACTTAGAAAAGAGATGTAGTTTTTAATCAGTTAAAAGGCCAAAAATTGATAGTTTGGAAGAAATAGGACACTTTTATTAGTTTGTATACTTTAACAAGTGTTTGGCGCAGTTCGTACAAAACAAAAGAACAATTTGAAAATTCCGATATAATTTCCCAGTTTTCTTTGAAAAAACACTTGGCAAGAATACCAAAATTAATTTTGAGAGTTTTAAGCTTCGAAAAAATTTCTTGGTTCCATTATTTTTAATCCTTTTTGAGATTAAAAATTAATGAATTCAGATCATGTAAGAAGAATTTCGGAATTATTAAATTTTTAAATGTAATAAATATAACTTTCGTTTAAAAGATTTAAAATTCTTGGTTCCATTATTTTCAATCCTC
>BGPR01000377.1:620950-636418 GCA_013235015.1 Araneus ventricosus | reverse complement strand
ACACAGAGAGAGACACAGACACACACACAGAGAGAGACACAGACACACGTACAGAGAGACACACAGACGTTCTCCTTTATTATTAGTAGAGATGTATTCCTTTTCTTAATTCAAACTATTCATTCTTCATTCATTCGCATCATCAAATTCCATGTAGACTTCATCAAGGCCTCTGCAGATTCAAATGTCCAGTCACGTGACTCCAGTTCCAAGCCTCGAAGGGCAGTTTAAAAGTTTAGTTATAATAACGTCTCGCTTTGAAGCAACACGAGGGCTATTTTGGGACTTACCTCTTCATTTTGAACCGCTGTCACATGACCAGGGCGTCACCTGATCTGGCAACCCCTCTCCAAACTTCCGCGCCACACCAGCGGGTGGACGTTTGGCCCCCTATATATGATTTAACGTGCAACAGGCCCCAGACACGATGGATCTTCAGTGGAATCGAGTTTCGAACGAGGCAAGGTTCGAATGTTTCAGCAAAGGCTGATAATCATAGATACGATGTATATCTACAACATGCTTTTCACTTTTCGTACTGGATATCGTGAGTTTTTAACTGAAAATAAATTGGAATATATTTTACAAACTTTAAGGTTATATAAACAACACAAGAATAATCTGATCAAAATTTCACTTGATTTTTATTTAATTGAAATTCTAATTAAAGTTTCTAAACCAGCGGGAGTGTTCTCCCCTAAACTTTCTCATATACTTCCCCCAAAAAGTGCCGTTTCCCCTTCCCCCGCGTGGCTAAAAAAATTCAAACCTATTGTAACCCAGGATCCAATGACTATCGGAAGGTTTTTCATTATAGTGATATTCAAAGAGATGCGTACCGATTAAAACGCATCTATCGCACACTGCTAGGTTTCACTCTTGCCGTCTCACGGACAAACTGACGTAATTCGCTCCTTTCGCGTGCACAGAAGATTGCTACCAGTACGCATGCGCGTGGAGATAACGGATTGGTTTCGATAGTAAATTATACAGACCGACAGACAGTCAACCCATCGACGGATTTGGCCCAAAATTTTATACGGACCTACATTCATGACGATAAAACCGTGTACCAAATTTTATCCATCTAGCTATTCAAGTTTTTGAGTTATAGTGTTCACATGATTGCGGACATTCAGACTGACAGACAGACTTCCCGTCGTCGGATTTTGTCCAAAATTGGATAGAAACCTACAAATAATTATGTGTAAAGATCACATACCAAATTTCATCCCCGTAGCTTTAATAGTTTTCGAGTTATCGTGTTCACAGACAGACATAATTCCCAAATTGTGCTTTTCGGACTCAAGGAGGTCTAAAACGTGGAGATTCGTCAACATCTCGAGTCCGAATTCTTTGACGATTGCAATACTTTCTACTTGTATACTTCGTATACGAGAAAGTAAAAATTGATACGACTTGCACATCCCCCACCCCTTCTTCTTCCATCCAGAGAACGTAAAAGGCCAAATTTGGTTACTCTACGTCGGACGGTCTGACCTGTAGAGTGCCAGCACACACATAAGGCCAAATTTTCGAAATTTGGCCTTTTTACGAATTTTCAGTTGGCCTTAAATTCATTTTTGGGCCTTTTTTTGGCTTTATTTTCATTCACGATTTTTAGAACTGCTTTTTATAACTATTTCTACTTTTTTTCCATAAAATTTTTAGATTCTAAAATAATACTTTGAACGGCACAGTGTATTCGAACTGGATATCAGGTAATAATTTATCGACACCCTCTTCTTTCTATTTGTATAACCTCCTATGCCAGAGAGTAACAGTTTTTCACCAGACGGAGCTCATTAATTTTCGAAATAGATTCGAATCAGTCATTTCACTAGAACAAATCTCGCTGACTCTCAATCCCCCCCCCCCCCGCCTTATCGGACTTTGAGCAGAAGCTTCCTCTGCAGAAAATTGAGTCATCCCTCATACCCCCCTCCCCCGCCATCCACACGGAGAGTCATCACAGAGGTCTTCTTTCGTTTTCTAAACGAATACCGGAGCGTCATGACCTTGAAATCTGCACAGTTTAGTAAAGCTGCATCCGAATATTTTTGAATTTCCACTAATTTTTTTAATTCATTGCATTAATTTTTGCTTTCTCGTACACGAAGTATACAAAGAGAAAGTATTGTAATCGTCAAAAAATTCCGTCTCGAGATGTTGACGAATCTCCACGTTTTAGACCTCCCTGAGTCCGAAAAACACAATTTTGGAATTATGTCTTTGAACACGATAACTCGAAAACTATTAGAGCTACGGGGATGAAATTTGGTATGTGGGCTTTAAACATAATTTGTAGGTTTCTATCCAATTTTGGACAAAATCCGTCTTCGGGAAGTCTGTCTGTCCTCGGTCATGCGAACACTATAACTCAAAAACTTGAATAGCTAGATGGATAAAATTTGGTACACAGTTTTATCGTCATGAATGTAGGCCCGTATAAAACTTTGGGCCATATCCGTCAACGGGTTGACTGTCTGTCGGTCTGTATAATCGCATACTTGTATCTCATAAGCCCTTTGGCTTAGATAAATAAAACTTGATATCGCGGATGCTAACATTAATTATAGATCTGGCTCAATTTTCATCTCAATCGGTTGAAAAACAGGTGTTCAAATTGCATACTTAGTTCAAAATGCACATTACGACTGTGTGTTGGCGAGCGTTTCGCTTTTTTACTCAAGTGAGTATGGTTGGCGTTTGACCTTGGCGGAAATTGAAGCGAGCCGCAAACACGCGCTTCGGAAATTATGGCAATCCCCAAAACGAAACGTTTTGACATTCTCCAGATGGACTCCTTTGATTAACCAGAGGTGTAGTGAAATGTTGTGCGATATCTATAGTAAGATTTCGCACTCCAAAACGTTAAATAAAGTTGTGGTACCTCAGCGCGCGTAAAAATTGCGAACATACGCAATTTTTTTGCAAAATACTAAGTTTTTGGGAATTCATAAATTTTATATGTTTCATTGTAAATCACCATTCATAATTTTTTTTTCAAAATAACTAAGCCTTGGGTAAATACCCCAAAAATATTTACCCACCCCACATTACTGGTCGTATGCGAGAAAGTTTCGGAGAGGTCACTCCCGCTGGTTCGTTTAGCTTAAAGGCTTTCTCCTGTACCTCATTTAGGTGAGGTATAAATGACAGGTTAGGGTCAAACAATATTCCAAGATATTTTGTGGTTTGGGAGTAATCTAAATGATGTCTTCTTTATCCCTGGAAAATGTGTTATGTCCTTCTTATATTTGAACATTATATATTTAGTCTTTCTTTTACTAAATTTTAATCTGAATTTTGCGGCCCAGTTTACCAGTTTTTTTCATTATTGTTTACGAAATGACAAGTTGTTGTAGCCCTCATTAAAATTATTATGTCATCCGCAAAAGCTTGTATTCTATAATTTTCACCAAATTCAAAATCAGTTAATAATTCGTTTGCAAGCAATAACCACTTTGTGTTTTAATTAGATATGGCATTTCTGATTAGGTTTTGCATTTTTGGACTTTGTTTATTGCTATGTTTGATACTATTCAGTATTTACTCTTACTCAAGTTGCCTTGAACGTTTGGAATAAATAGAACATTTTTTTATTTTGATTCATGAATGATGATTCTCAAAAGTTAATAATCTATAAATATAAAAAGGATAATTCATAAATAGTTTGGATTTTCTAGACATCCAAACTACTGTGATTGGAATCCTCATCAAATTTTACATATAAAAAAAAGAAGCATAAAGAAAGTGTGATCGAAAGTTTCGTGATTCCAATACAGAAACGGTTATTTTATCTCTAGTGTTGCCATTCCTGTAAAATAAAAATTAATATTTTTAAAATATTAAATTATTAAATAATAAATTTTAATTTTAAATAATAAATTTTATTATTAAATACTAAATTTTAATTTTAAATAATAAATTTTATTATTAAATAATAAATTTTATTATTAAATAATAAATTTTAATTTTAATAAATTTTTAAATTATTAAAAAAATATTGATATTTTTAATTTTTTTTATTTAATTGCCTCCGAATTGCCACTTGCAGTGTTTAATCGAATTTTGTATCATTATTTAAAAATTATTAATAACTTCTGGAAAAAATTAGCTTTCGACTGTTCTTAAAAATCGTCTGATAGTGTCTGTAATTTTTCCGAGATGCTGCAAAATTAAAAATTTGAAAATTTATAGAAAGAAATGAACACATGAAAAATACGAAAAATTTTTAACTATTGAATAAAAAATATTATCATTTACCTGCTTAGGAAAAAGATATTCCGGAAACTGCGATTAGACGGGGAAAAAATAATATTTGTCCTTTCACATAGCGATAGAGCAAAACACCTTGAAGCCATGCAAGTCATTTTTAATTGTCAAATCAAATGCATATGTCGCGAAAGGAATAAGAAAATGAAAATGGCTCCAACAATGTGAAAATGGATGTTACATGGCATGGTCCGGGATATTTAAGTAGACAATGAACAGAACAGGTGCCATGCCACTAAAAGAACAAATGTTAAATATCTACCACAAGCTGAAGTTTAAAATTGCGTTGTTACGGGAACCATAAACATCAAATTATGCATTTTTTTCTCATTTTTTTTCTCTATTCTGGGCATGAGGTAAGTTTAATTTTATGTTGGCTACTTTTAAAAGCCAGATGACAAATATTTTTAAATCAACCTTATTCGCGTTTTTATGTTTGTGTTTGGTTTTCCTCTTTCTTTTAAAATAATGCTTTTTGATGTTCAGATCTCCTTTGTCTTTTGTTGGGAAATTTCGGGCTAAGAGAAGCTATATTTGGCGTAATGCAAGCTTCTTACAGAAAAATATCCCAATTATTATTTTGAATACATTTCGAATAAAGTCCTTAGCCCTTGAAGAAATGGACTAGAATGGATTGCTTGTTTAAATCTATTCCCTCTGAGTTTATCTTGGTTTTTTGGCTTTCTTTCAATGATATTGATTTCCAAATTATGCATAAGACATTCAGTTGAAATTATATTCCCGGCGAACATGCTGGTCGCCGAAGGTGGCTAATTATAAAAAATATAAAAAAATCGTGACAGTGGAATGTGTTGGTAGCAGCAGCGTCATCGAGCCGTCAGTGGCGTAGTAACCGGGGGCAAGGGGGGCTATAGATGTCCCGGGCACCTTAGAGTCAAAACATTGCTCCATCTATGGCATTTTTTATACCAAAATATGATTAGGGGACGTAAAAACAATTTTTATGGTTGCCTCGGGGAACCATTTACGTACGCTAAGCAAAAGACAACTGCCAGAAAGTAAAAATCATATTCCCTAATCGCCATTTTCCCTCTCTGCGCCACTGGCCATTGTGTCGATGCTTTAATGTGCTTGTATCGCTTTTTAGCCCTTTATACGGCCATTTTTTTCTGGTAGTGGTATAATAAAATAATTTTGGAAAGAAAAGAAATTCATTTAGCTTACTGAATAACATATTTTTTTATTAATTAATTTTAATAATTAATTACCAAGTCCAGACACTTCGGTACGGTTTCAGATAAGAAATTGCAACACCCAGGTGTTTGTTTCATCGACAAATTTGGTGAGAACTTGCACCAACTTTCAAAAATGCATTTAAAATTGGAAGAATTTGGTGGTAAGTAAGGCCTAAGGAAGGGTTAAAGTCAAATACAATAAGGAGTTGTTTGCGCAGTCTAAACCACCAATAATGGGGAGGGGGGCGAGAAATCATGTTATGACCCGTGCACCACTCACCCTCGGTACGCCACTGCGAGCCGTGTGTCTTTTAGGGGAAGAGCGGGCCCTGCAAGAGGGCATCCGAAACGAGTCTGGGAAGTGCGAGTGGCATTGAGATCCTAGATGACGAGGAGAAACGAACAGGTTTCGGGCGAGGCGAAGGGGGCTCGACACAAACTGAGACGAGCATTCCCTCTCCTTCTCTGACAGCGCCCGAGTGGAGTAGAGTTGTCTTGAGTGCGCCAACATTCGGTGCTGTATATAGGTTTTGTGCTCGGTTTTTCCCTGCTGCTCAGATTCTAGTCATGCAAATCCCTTTTTTTCCCAGCATTCTAATTTCTATAAGATAAATACAGCAAAGCACCGTTTGTGCGTCGTTCCATCACAGTCCCGATTCATTCGTGACCATTGGGGTTCACCGTACAGGGCGATTATAATAAAACTTTCCCGATATATGCCCCCCTAGCGAGCGTATCGTTTTTGGGAGGGGAATAAAATTTTAGATGCAGGTATTTTACGGTATGCTCTCAAGAATTATATGCAAAACAATAATGCAGCGCTCACAGTTACGGTTTCAGTGACAAAATTTCGAAATTCTCAAAAGGCAACACCTACTTTTTTCGTGGAAACGTGATGCTCACAGTAAAAAATTTAAAATGGAGTCAAAACGGTATTTTTAGAGCGAAAAATGGCGTCGCTAGGCAGAGAAAAAAGTGAAAACAGCAACCGTAGTATAAAGAAACTTTGTGGATATATACCCCCCCCCCCCTAGCGAAGGTACCGTTTTTGGGAGGGAAATAAAAGTTTTGATGCAGGTGTTATACGGTACTCGCTCAAGAATGATGTGTAAGACAATAGTCCAGCTCTCACAGTTACGGTTTCATTGACAAAATTTTCAAATTTCTTAACTTCCCCAAAAACTCCCACTAGTATTTACTACCACTGATGCGGCAATTAAAAAAAAATATCTGCAAAGATCAGCTCAGATATTGCCACTTATTGACGAAAATGTTAGCCTTTCGCCTCCGGTTTTCACAGACGCATACTAGACGCAGGCTTCACACACTCCCACTCGCACCGCGTACTGGACGCAAGCTTCACACACTCCCACTCGCACCGCGTACTCGACGCAGGCTTCACACACTCCCACTCGCACCGCGTACTGGACGCAGGCTTCATTACCCCACTGCACTGCGTACTGACGCAAGCTTCAATTCCCATGCACTCGTACCTGGAGGTTCTACATTAATCTCCCTTACTTGCACACACTCACTGCACTGCGTAATGGACGGTTCAATTTCCCTGCCCACCGCGTACTGCGCGCTATAACCACTCTCGCACGCGTACTGGACGCAGGTTTACACACCCCACTCGCATGGTGTCACTGACGCAAGTCTTCATACATCCACTCGCGCACTCCGCGTACTGGACGTCAGGTATTACATCCCTCACTCGCACCGCGTATCGACGCAAGTTACATTACGCCACTCCTACCTTGCACCGTGTATGGATGCAGGCTTCTTATTAATTCCCACTCGCACCGCGTATCTGAGAAGTTTACTACATTTCACTCGCACTCGCGTACTGGACGGTCGGTTCACATTAATTCCTAATGATGCGTATTCGACGCAAGACTATCACACCCCTACTCGTACTGCGTACTGACGCAGGTTCATTAATCTTACTCGCATCGCGTACTCGACGCATTGTGCTTACATACTCCCTACGTCCAACGTGGATATACGCAGGCTTCACTACACCCTCACTCGCACCGCGTACTTGACGCAAGCTTCACATCTCACATGGGCAGTGCTTGCATCTACTCGCATCGCGTCTGGAGCAGGTTTACATTTAGTTACGCCACTGCAACACCGTCTGAGAGCTTCAATATTGCTACCGCCTGTAACGTGCAACCGTCTACATATTCCACGCACGCGCTCAATCATTACACTCCCACTCGCACTGCGTACTCGACTGCAAGCTCCTCACTTTCCCTACTGAGCACTTCAACCCCCACTCGCACTCGTATTCGACTGCACGATGTAGTTTCCTTAACTCTCGTACTCGGATCCTAGCACATGCTTTACTCGCACTGCAGTACTCGGCGATAGTTTACACACTCGCACTCGCGTACTGACGCAGGCTTCATACATTTACTCCTGCACTGCGTACTGACGAAAGCTTTCATTGACAGTAATTTACTCGCGGCGTACTGACGTGGCTTCAGCATTACATTCCACGACTGCACTGCGTACTCGACGCAAGTCCCATTAACATCCCACTCGTTCACCGCGTAATCGACGGTGGCTTCATTACTTTCTCACTCGCTACTCGCGTACTACCGGATAGTTTCATACACCCACTCGCATGCGTACTGACAGTTACACAGCTCCACTCCAGTAGACCAACACTCCCACTCGCACCGCGTAATCGTGACGCAGGCTTCTACACACACTCCCACCTCGCACCCGTACTGGACGCAGGCTTCAACCCCTTACTCGCCTACCGCGTACTGGTACGCAGGTGGCTTCACACCCCACTCGCACTACGCGCAGGTTCTCCACTGACCGTGCTGGACGGCTTCAACACTCCCACCTCGCACCGCGTACATTCGCAGAGCTTACACTACCATCCTACTCAGCCGCGTACGGACGCAGGCTTCATTAATCATCTCACCTCGCACTCGCGTACTACGCAGTGCTTCAACACCTCCTCCACCGCGTACTGGACGCAGGTTTCACACTCCTTTACTCGCTACCTGCGTACTGACGCAGAGCTTCACATGTAATTCCCATCACTGCACTGCGCTTGACGGTCGGCTTCTATCAGAATTAATTCCCACTGCACCGCGTACATGACGCAACGGCCTCGACATTCCCTGCACCGCGTACTGACGCAAGCTTCATTAATCCACTCACTGCACTGGTACTGACGAGGCTTCACATTAATTCCACTGCACTCAGCGTACTGGACGCAAGCTTCACTAACTCCACCTTCACCAAGTGTACTCGACGACAGGTTTCACACACCCCACTGCTGCATCTCACGTACTGAGGCTACATTACCACTCCACATTCTCTCTACCGCGGTACTCGACGCAGGCTTCTAATTCCACTCGCACCGCGTACTGACGCAAGCTTCAACACCCTTACTCGCACTGCTGTACTGGACGCAGGTTTACTACTAATCTCTCATCTCGTCACCGTGTACTCCGACGCAAGCGCAAATTCCCACTCACACCATCTATTACCTCGCACCGCGTACCTGACGCAGGGCATTCACACTCCCACACTCACCGCGTACTCGGATGCAGGCTTCACACACTCCTACCGCACCGCGTACTGACGCAGGCTTCACACACTCCCCTCGCACGCGTACTGGACGCAGGCTTCACAAATCTACCCCCGCACCGCGTACTGGACGCAGGCTTCACTATCCACTCGCACGCGTACTGACGCGAGCTTCACACATCCCACTCACCGCGTACTGAGCAGGCTTCACACACCCCACTCCCAAGCGTACTGACGCAGGCATACACTCCCACTGCACCGCGTACTGGACGCAGTGCTTCACACACTCACTCGCACCGCGTACGACGCAGGCTTCACACACCCCACGCACCGCGTACCTGCGCAGGCTTCGCATAATCTCCCACTGCACCTGCGTACTGACGCAGCTCAACACACTCCACTCGCACCGCGTACTCGACGCAAGCTCAACTCTACCGCAACTTCGTACTGGACGGAAGCTTCACACACTCCCACTCGCACCGCGTACTAGCGGAGTTTTATTTTGTTTGGAGCCACAAACTGTCGAAATAACACCACGCGGCGGTGATGCTTTATGAGCTTCGGAATGAGAAGGGATGCAACTTGCTCAAGCTAAATCCAGAATTTCGGGGGAAAATTACATCGCTTTTAAAAGTTTTTAAACGGTGACCAGTCGGAAGTTATCATCGGGAGTGAGGCAGAGTTAAACCGGCAGGAGTGATTCATCCTAGACTACCTAACACAGATCCCGCATAAAAATTACGGATTTTGGGCAGGGCCGCCACGAGAGCTCGGATTTTTATTACCCTCGGAACCGAAGACCGCGCCAAGGAGAGAAAGTCACAATACAAGCGGGAGTGTCCTGCCCCTCCCCTCTCTTTGGACCTTCACTTATCATGACATGATACGGCGCGCTTAGGTAGGATGAAGAAGAAAGAATATGCATTTTGGTCGCCTTATTTTCGACCGGTTTGAAGCCAAAGTTTGGTACAGATCTACGATTATAGTTTACGAATTGTGGTGATGCGTGTGCGACTTTGAGTTTTAAAGTTTGGTACAGATCTACGATTATAGTTTACGAATTGTGGTGATACCTGTGTGACTTTGGGTTTTGACATTTGGGATGCCATGGTTTTTTGGTTGGCTCTCGCGTATTGGTCGTTCTTTACTGTTTTTTTGTATAAACAGGATTCCCACTTATATCCCTTACACACCCCTTAACTTCTAAACGGTGATAGCTTCGGCCATGAAGTTGGTGTCTAGGTATAGTAAAAAGGCTATGCGCTACTGGATGAGACAACTTACAACGGCATCTATTGGCAAATTTTGGAATTAGCGGTCCTATCTCGTAAACGGTGAGAGATACGAGAAAAAAGTCAATTAGAAAGTTGTAGAGCACTCTCGATTTAGTACGAAAAGATGCCTTGCGCACATTAATACTCAAAACAGAATGCAAAAAATGAACATTTGTTTGATCACGATTTCGAAAATTGTCATGTCATAAAGAGTGGAAGAAAGAAACTGAGACACGCCCCTGTCTTCTGGATCATTTATTCATTTTGCTCAAAATGCTCTCCGTTAGCCACTATGCACATTTGCACTCTGGACTGGATTTCTCGCTGCACATTGTGCAACATGGCAGGTGCTACGGAGGCACAACTATCAGCAATGTGTCGTCGAAGATCCTGCAATGTTGGCGGAGGGGTCGCGTATACCCGCCCTTCTATGCGTCCCCATAAGAAGAAATCCAATGGGGTCAAGTCAGGTGAGAGCGGGGCCACTCTACGAAACCACCAAACCCGATGACTTGTTTCTGTAATGTCTCCATTAGGTACTGCTTAACGTTTGAAATCTTATGCGGAGGGACGTCGTCATGTTGGAACCATACATTTCAGAGTTGGTGCGACGGTAGCTTCTCAACAAAGTCGGTTATTACATCCTTCAGAAGCTGCAAGTACCATTGTGCCGTTAACGTTCCCTCGTAAAATACTGATCCAATGAAACTGTCATTAAAAATTCCACACCAAACATTAATCGACCGACGTAATTGATGTCGAACTTCGACAGGTTTGGGCCGTTTACTTTTGTTTAAATTTGTTTGACATCTCTTTTTCATGTTTGGTATCTGTAACTTCTGCCATTTACTTTGCGTGTATTTTATTTTGTTTTTATTTATTTTTTAATTTTTTTGTGGGCCCCACATTTCTATTAATTTATCTTTTGTTCTTTTAACTGTCAACGTTTAAATTTTTTAAAAACCTTCAAAATTTGACGTATATTTTGACCCCATTTTCACCATGTCTATCTGTCTGCTGGAATGTTCTCTCTGAGAGTCAACCGGCACTCTAAAACCTTAAGGGTGAGTCGGCTTTCCTGGGAATTGAATGAATGAATGAACGATTATAATTAGAAGACCTCATACCAAATTTCATCTATCTAAGTCAGTGAGTTAGACTTAACGCGCTCACATGCACGTGAACAGAAAGACAGACAGACGGTCAACCCTGTAAAAATGTGTTTACCACATTTTATCCATCCAGCTAGTTATGTTTTCGGTTATCGTGTTCATATGAACACGGACAGACAGAGACTTTCCGCAGACGGATTTCGTCCAAAATTTGGTTGAAATCTACGAATTTGGTGTAAAGACCTCATACCAAATTTCGTCCATCTAGCTTAATCCATATGTGAGTTATCGTGTTCAGAGAATGACAGACAAAAATACATACAGTCAGACCTCTATTTAACGAACCTCTATTTTGCGAATTTCTCTATTTTGCGAACTTTTTCTTGGAACCAAGAACATTTTGCGAATTTCTTCGCAAAATAACCTCCAAATAGCGAAGTGCATTCTCTATTTAACGAACTTTCTCTTGTGATCCAGTATTTTTTTCTCCCTATTTCTCAAAATATTTCTACACATTTCAAACTTATTCCTTCTTTTAACACATTTTACGGTGATCAATGACCTTGAAGCTGGAAAATGTCAAAGCGAAAGTGCTTGAGTATCAGAGAAAAAAATTTAATTCTTCATGAGGTGGATAAAGGCTTGAGAAAAGTATACTGCTTTAAAATTTGTTATTCCTCCAAACAGCTTATGAACCATAATAAAAAAATCGAGATAAGATACAAAATTATGATTCATAGAATTCTTGTTCAAAACGTTTAAAAGTATGCGTCTATGAAGATGTGGATGAGGCAGTTTTGAAGTGGACAGAGTGAAAAATAAAAACAATACAGCAATGAATTATGATGAAGATGGAAATGATCATGATGCAGAAATCAACAAACCTTCGTATGATAAAATGCTAAAATTCATTGATTTTAATATAAAATTATTTTTTTAATTGAAAATACAGTGTATTCCCGGACAATGTTTTGTTTTCCTTGCAGATTTCTTTTTGATGGGTAAGATGTAAAACAAATAGATATCAATTTCCAAAATAAAGGTGTGATTAATTACTTTTCTAATAATATTTAGCGTTTATGAATTTAAAATCTGTTTTGTGTAGTTTAAAGTATTGTAAAAGGTGAATCTCTATTGAACGAATTTTCCATATAACGAACTTTTTTTCGGGATTTAGCAACTTCGTCAAATAGAGGTTCGACTGTAATTCCAAAACTGTGTTTTTGGAACTCGGAGAAGTCTGAACAATGTCGAGAGGTTCTTCAAAATCTCGATGTCAAATGTTTCTCCGATTCCACTACACTTCGTATGCGAGAAAGGAAGGAAAAAGATCGCCAAACGGTGGACTAAAGCGTGGGCAATCAATTAGTATGCGTGTGAGAGCCATTTCAATTCAGCCATTTGGATTCTAGTTCTTAGCATCGGATCGCGGAGAGAGAATAAAATGTGGGCGAAAGCACACGCATTCTATTGTTCTGGCGGGTAATCATTCGCCATCCCTGCTGCACATTTTGCCACACATCCTACGGAAATAAATCGGCGTAAGCGCGTTTTCATTCTTACCATATTTTCGAATTCATTGTTCCAGTTTGCAGCAGCAGCGCGAAGAAAACGCTTCTTACTTTCTCGTATACGAAGTGTACAAGAGAAAGTCTTGTAATCGTCAAAAAATTCGAACTCGAGATGTTGACGAATCTCCACGTTTTAGACCTCCTTGAGTCCGAACAAACACAATTTTGCAATTATGTCTGTCTGTGAACACGATAACTCGAAAACTATTAGAGATACGGGGATGAAATTTGGTATGTGGTCTTTAAACATAATTTGTAGGTTTATATCAAATGTTGGACAAAATCCGTCCACGGGAAGTCTGTCTGTCTGTATGTCCGAAGTCATGCGAACACTATAACTCAAAAACTTGAATAGCTAGATGGATAAAATTTCATACACAGTTTTATCGTCATGAATGTAGGTCCGTATAAAATTTTGGGACAAATCCGTCAAAGGGTTGACTGTCTGTCGGTCTGTATAATTCACTACTGAAACCAATCCGCTATCTCCACGCGCATGCGTACAAGAAGCAATCTTCTGTGCAGGCGAAAGGAGCGAATTTCGTCAGTTTGTCCTTGAGACGGCAAGAGTGAAACCTAGCAGTGTGCGATAGATATGCGTTTTAATCGGCAGGCATGACTTTAAATCTGATTCTTTACCTAGATGTTTTTCAATCACTATAATGAAAAACCTTCTGATAGTCATTGGATACTGGATAACAATAGGTTCGAATTAGCCACGCGGGGGAAGGAGAAACGGCATCTTTTTGGGGAAGTATACGAGAAAGTTTAGGGGAGAACACTCCCGCTGGTTTAAAGAAGTTATTACGTTCAAAAATATGCGATTATACACACAGACAGACGGTCAACCCTTTGACAGATTGAGTCCAAAATTTGATAGAAACCTACATTCCTGATGATAAAAATGTGTACCAAATTTTATCCACCTAGCTATTCAAGTTTTTGAGTTATAGTGCTCACATGATTTCGGACATACAGACAGACAGACTTCCCGTGAACGGATTGTGTCCAAAATTTGACAGAAACCTACAAATTATGTGTAAAGACAACATACTAAATTTCAAACCTGTAACTTTAAAAGTTTTTGAGTAATCATGTTCACAGACAGACATAATTCCAGAATTGTGTTTTTCGGACTCAGGAAGGTCTAAAACGTGGAGATTAGTCAAAATCTCGAGTTCGAATTCTTTGACGATCACAATACTTCCTCTTTGCATACTTCGTATACGAGAAAGTAACCGGCGGGAGTGTTCTCCCCTAAACTTTCTCGTATACTTCCCGAAAAAGGTGCTGCTTCTCCTCCCCTCGCATGGATAAAAAAAATTCGAATTTATTGTAACCCAGGATCCAATGACTATCAGAAAATATTTAGGTAAAGAATCAAATTCGTAGAGATGCGTTCCGATTAAATGCGTACCGATTTCTACTCTTTCTTGACTCAAGGGCAATCCTTCCGGGTGCACAGATTGCTACCGAGTACGCATGCGCATGGAGAATCGAATGAAAAAAAAGCACCAAGCAGGAGTCAATAAATATCGTGCACAGAAGATTGCGTTCAATACGCATGCGCGTGGAGATAGCGGACGCGTTGGAGATGCGCTTATACAGACCGACAGACAGTCAACCTTTTGACGGGTTTGGCTCAAAATTTGATACGGACCTACATTCATGACGATAAAACTATGTACGAAATTTTATCCATCTGGCTATTCAAATTTTTGAGTTATAGCGTTCGCATGATCGCGGACAGACAGATAGGCAGGCTTCCCTTGGTCGAATTTTGTCCAAAATTTGATAGAAACCTACAAATTATGTTTAAAGACCGCATACCAAATTTCATCCCCGTAGCTTTAATAGTTTTCGAGTAATCGTGTTCACAGACACACAGACATAATTCCAAAATTGTGTTTGTTCGGACTCTTGGAGGTCTAAAACGTAGAGATTCGTCAACATCTCGAGTTCGAATTCTTTGACGATTACAATACTTTCTCTCTGTATACTTCGTAGACGAGAAAGTAAAAAGTGTTTGTTCGGACTCTGGGAGATCTAGGAAACGTGGAGATAGCCGACGAGAATTTTCCAACGATCACAATACTTCCTCGTTGTATACTTGGAATAAGAGGAAAGCAAAAACGCAGCTAAGGGGAAATTTCCCAGCATGCTCATCAGACGTTCGTCTCTTAATATGTCCAAATCCATCATGACGCGTCTAACAAAAGACGCTACTTCCTGCTGATTTTACCTGCTTCTGCTTTTTCTTTCGTCCTTCAGAGAATCAATGAGGATTGGGCAGAGGGAAAACCCCTACCTTGGGAGAAGAAGCCTCTGCCAAAACACGAATGCGAAATGTTGACGCGTATGAGGAAAACGGAAGGGGATTTCAGAACGGGGATTATGCATATCAAATCCTGGTTTAAGGGACGCGTCATTTTGACGCATTTCAAACTTTTTCAAGAAAAAATACAGAAATCGTTTGCATTTTGCT
>BGPR01000377.1:593426-620011 GCA_013235015.1 Araneus ventricosus | reverse complement strand
CGCTATAAAAATAGAACCGGTTCAAAAAATGGAACCGGTGACGGTTGATTGTAACTTGTTTTGCTCTATAAAAAATAGACCTGGTTCAAAAATAGTACCGGTGACGGTTGATTGTAACTTGTTTTGCTCTATAAAAAATAGAACCGGTGACGGATGATTGTAACTTGTCTTACGCTATAAAAAATAGAACCGGTTCAAAAAATAGAACCGGTGACGGTTGATTGTGCCTTGTCTTGCGCTATAAAAAATAGAACCGGTGACGGTTGATTGTACCTTGTCGTGCGCTATAAAAAATAGGACCGGTGACGGTTGATTGTAACTTGTCTTGCGCTATAAACTCAAACTTTCAAGCATTCGAAGGTAAACAAACATATGCATGTATGTCCTTCTATCTTCTCACGAACCACTGAATCCTGAAACTAGCCGTAAGTACCAAAAGATGGAAAATAATCCAAGGAATCCATTTCGACTATTTAAATTCCGAAATTGTAATGAGTTAAATAGATATTAATTAAAAACGTCAAAATGAATGAATTCACGTGCTGCCATTTATTGGCAGCATGGTGAATTCATTCACGGCGGATTCTTTTTTCCCTTATTATTAGTTTTCGCATCCGGTGTTGCATTTTTTTTTATTTATTTAACGGAAGTTTGTATTTCTTTTTGAGCGAGCTTCTATGTTTGGAAATATTAACAATGGAAAAAAATCGTTTTCATGCTTTTTTTCTTTCTTTTTTTGTATTAAAGTGTTTAATTTCGTAACGTTTGTTAGGGAAAGTAAGTGACAATATTTGTTGATTGTAGAGAAAAACGGAGGCGGGGCATATGAAAATATATGGATCCCAAGGTCTCACGTGACCTCACTTCTCTCCGCCCCTTATTATTCGTGATAGCCCGTGCAAAGCCGGGCCACACAGCTAGTAATAATAATTACGTGCATACTGCTATTTTCATATGCACAGTAGGTAGCTCTTGGAGCGCCCTCTTTTTGGATTACAATACTGAGTTGCAACAGGTGTTGGCGCGCGTTAGTGAACAGAGACAGAGCTCCCTAGTTGTCAATAATGAACTATGAACGAAGATTAAAAGGTAGAAAATGTGAAAATGAATCTACTTTTTAGTAAACTAATAAGATTTTTAAATTGAAGTTAAATTACTGATATTTTTGGAGAATGACCAAAATACAGGATTACTTCTCCACGCAGCTTATGGTACTTTACCGTTAGCCGGGCGCAAGCGAAAAATCGCCAAATAATGTATAATTCCGCCAAATTTCTTACAACCATTCTCTTGGCGACTTGGCTCGCGTTTGGTTCAAAATTGGCGACATTGGCGCCCGGCTAACGGAAAATCGTTTCACTCTTGGCTGTTCACAGTTGCTGACATTTGCGCCCGGCTAACGGAAAATCGCTTCGCTCTTGGCGACTTGGTTGTTCACATTTGGCGACATTTGCACCAGGCTAACGGAAAATCGCTTCGCTTGCCGACTTGGCTCGCATTTGGTTCACTTGGCGACATTTGCGCCTGGCTAACGGAAAATCGCTTCACTTCTTGGCGACTTGGCTCGCGTTTGGTTCACTTGGCGACATTTGCGCCCGGCTAACGGAAAAGTACCCAGCTTATTTATCCCGCGCGTTGCGAGCGCCTACTCGATTTTTTCCAGAATAACACCTCTGACACGCTGAGCGTCGATAGGAATACAGAACGAGAAAGAGAAAATTAAGAGATGATAAAAAAAAGTGGAATATTCCGTATCCACAAACGACCTCTAACTCTCACGGCCACTTCTCTCCGTCCTCCTGACACCCCCTCCGCTTCTGAAGAACAGAAGCGAATCTCTTTCTCCTTTGTTCTGTCTTCCCGTAATGAATGGAAAAACGGTGTAAGCCGATTTCATTCTGCCTTCATCAATCTGGCAGAATGAAGAATAAGTCTTACGATTCGGCGAATGCGAAGTGCTGTAATGGGAACTGGTAGAAGATAAAGACACAAGGCATGTTTCTGACATCTCCCTTTATCTCTCGGAGAAAAGAAATTTGAAAAAGAACGTGACTGCTGTAAGACGGAAGAGCGTGAAGAATTTATAGAATAATTAGCACTTCCTCAGTCGCAACGTGTAGGAATACTTTTTAAAGTAATGAATCCTGTAGAGATAAAAGTAACAACAAAAAATGACTGGAGGCTGTCTTTTAAACGGCCGCTGATTTTAAAGGCGTAGGCGCGTGACTTTTGTTTTTCGAAGTTCCTCGTAAGTTTTTCAGTTTAAGTAACTTTTCTGTGACTTCTGTTGCTGCCCTTTATCTCTAAAATAAGACATTAGTTACGTTTTTAACGTATGTAGTTACCGAGATATAGAGGATCTCCCATACCAAGTTTTGGCGTGTGAATCAATTTCCTTCCTGAGACCCCAATTGGAGGAACGTAGTACTACGTTAAAAGTCCCCATTCACCACGAAAAATGAAATAACAAAACAGAAATTTTCTGTTTTTTGACGTAGATTTACGTCTCTCCATAGTGGTCTAATGGTGTGTCGGGAAAGCAAAAAAGTATGACGCTTTTCGTGGTATTTTTAAACGCTTATAGTTCCGCAACCAAATAACATAGAGAGTTGGTTTTAGTTTCATTTAACAGAGAAAGGTTGACATTGAAGATTGCAAAAAGAATTTTAGAATTTGGAATGACGGTTTAGTCACAGTCGAACTGCAAAGTTGGTAAAAATCACGAAAAATTTTGATGACGTTAAAGAGACCGATGCGCGCGCACGCAGACTAAGGCAATTCATTCATCGATCGCGCGAAATATTACTCAAGAACTGTTGAATTACGTCAAATTTCGTGCTAAAGTTAAACGGTTATAGCTTCGCAACGAAAGAACATAGAGAGTTGGTATTAGTTTCATTTAACAGAGAAAGGTGGACATTGAAGATAGCAAAAATAGTTTTAGAATTTGGAATACGGTTCAGTCACAGTCGATCTGCAAAGTTGGTGAAAACTACGAAGAATTTTACGCAGATAGATATTAGATATATTTTTCCACATTATTTTTCGTTTTCGTTAAAATCTTTCTTTTAATCTTTCGTTTTCGTTAAAAAGATTCTTCATTTTTCGTACTTAATTTTGGAATTGAATATTTATATATTTTGTAAAACGAAAGTGAGCGTCAATTGATTCATCATTTCTGCTTTTCATGCTTTTTTTTTATTGCTTAAGCACTCTGCCAATGGGCATGAAATTTTTACTACTACTTTCACTAGTAAATCTGTAACAATCAGATCTGAAATATTGTTGGCAAGCGAAAAGCCCGTCTTAGACGGGTGCAAATCTTCTAGTGTTAGAAAATCACCCGTCATGGCTTGACGGGTGCAAATTGCACCGTCATTCGAGAGATTTCCCTTCAAATTTGACGTGTTTAGATAGATATATATGAGAGAGATTCCCCTTCAAATTTGACCTGTTTAGATAGATATATATGAGAGAGATTCCCCCCTTCAAATTTGACGTGTTTAAATAGATATATATGAGAGAGATTCCCCTTCAAATTTGACGTGTTTAGATAGATATATATGAGAGAGATTCCCCTTCAAATTTGACGTGTTTAGATAGATATATATGAGAGAGATTCCCCCTTCAAATTTGCCGTGTTTAAATAGATATATATGAGAGAGATTCCCCCCTTCAAATTTTACGTGTTTAAATAGATATAGATGCGAGAGAAATGTTTAACATGGATTGAAAACGAATAAAATAAACATATGTTTTATGACAGGAAATTTTTTTATTTACATACTTTTTTATTCAAAGCACCTCTTGGCAAACGACATTCCGTGTGAAGTATTTTTCGTTGTTTAATAATTTTCCTTGTACTTCAGATGTCTGTGTAAATTTTAAAGCGATTGGGAATCCTAGACCTCGAAAGAGCAACATAGAGCTGTCCATGTGAAAAGACAGGCTCATCGAGGAAATTCCAACATGATCGAAAGTTTGCCCCTGCGATTTGTTGACAATCATCGTGTCAACTGGAATTAACGGGAACTGGCGGCGGTTGAGAGCGAATGATAGATTCACGCCACTGATGGCTAATTTAATTCTTGGCAAGAAAACAACATCGCCACTATTGCATTCAAATACAATTTGGCGTCCAAATTATATCACGCGCATGATATACCACTGACGTAATTTACTACTTTCTATTGAAAAACGGAAATTAATTCGAAATATAGGATTAATATAATTTAAAATTTCTCGGGAACTATTGATCATGGCGAGATACATTTTATATCAATCGATAGAAAATTCTATTTCACTATTTTAAAGCTATTAAATTTGAAATGAGAACTACAATGACTCTTTTAAATTAAAAATGGCTGAAATTTAGGTTCTCTAACAATGATATAATGTTGTTTAACGTCTCGCAGTGCTATGGCGCGAGTTTTATTGTTGGTGACATCAGAGCGTTACCGGAGGATCTGGGCTATTATATCAGTAATACTATAAGACTTGCGAACTGATTCATTAATAGAACTATTTTCCTTTTCATTCGAGTCACGGATTTAAAGAATCCTCTCTCACTTCTCTGGTACCAGTTAAGTGAGAGAGTACATTAAGAAATGAAGTGACGTAGATACATAGTTAGTATGCCAATCTAGTTAGAATCATCAAAAAATAAAAACTATTTGCAGCTGAATGAGGCCAGCTTGGGAAACACAAAACAAACTGGAATATTAAACATTCACTTTCTAACTGCGGCAGACGATATTTAAACTTGACAGGAGAAAAACAAAAGATTCGAGTTCTTCACTTTACACACACATTCATGCGGGGAAAAATACAAGTAACAAAAGGAAATTATAAATCTCTAAATATTTGCAATACAAAATATTTCCTGAATAGCAAATGAAGTGAAGAAGAAAACTGCCATCTAGTGGAAGAGCTCAAAGTCTTTAAACGTTGGAATTCATTTTTAAAAATTCGAACAAATTTTCTTTAATTAATTATTTTTATTAAGATTAATTTAATTAAGAGAGGAAATTTTTGGCTTATAAAAGACGGAAACCAATTTTTATCCTAGAACGCATTCAAGAAGTAAATAATTATAAATAGACGCAAAATAAATGCAAAAATGGCCGAGTGTTACAATAAATTGTCTTGTGGCTTCCGTAATTGTAAAGTGACCAATCGTTCTCCTTTATAGAGGACAGTCCTTCTTTTTACTTTCTCGTATACGAAATATACAAACAGACAGTATTGTAAAAGTCAAAAAATTCGAACTCCAGATTTTGACGAATCTCTCTTTTTACTTTCTCGTATACGAAGTATGCAAAGAGAAAGTATTGTAATCGTCAAAACATTCGAACTCGAGATTTTGACGAATCTCTCTTTTTACTTTCTCGTATACGAAGTATGCAAAGAAAAAGTATTGTAATCGCCAAAACATTCGAACTCGAGATTTTGACGAATATCTCTTTTTACTTTCTCGTATACGAAGTATGCAAAGAGAAAGTATTGTAATCGTCAAAACATTCGAACTCGAGATTTTGACGAATCTCTCTTTTTACTTTCTCGTATACGAAGTATGCAAAGAGAAAGTATTGTAATCGTCAAAACATTCGAACTCCAGATTTTGACGAATCTCCACGTTTAAGACCTCCCTGAGTCCGAAAAACACAATTCGGGAATTATGTCTGTCTGTCTTTGAACACGATAACTCGGAAACTATTAAAGCTACAGGAATGAAATTCGGTATGTGATCTTGACACATAATATGCAGATTTCTATCCAATTTTATACAAAATCCGTCTATGTGAAGTCTCACTGTCTGTCTGTCCGCGTTCATGTGAACACTATAACTCAAAAACTTGAACAGCTAGATGCAGTGACGAAACTAAGCATTTTGGCGCCCGGGGCAAAATCTGCGATTAGCGCCCCCTACACCTACCCCGAACACTACAAATGACACATAGATTAGTTTGCTTAAAGTCTTAATTAAAATCTACCATTCTATACCGAAAAATGACTAACACTAATTAATATGTTTGTAAGTATTTAATAAAGAAAAAAAACATGCGTAGAAAATAATTTTGTTTGACTTAAAACAAATACGCTAAGTTCAAGTTTTACATAGTGTACAATATAAAAAACATGTGCAATAATATAACAATGATAATATTCTAACTAAGTGTTCCACTTGAAAAATTAATGTTACAAACAATTTTTCAGATGGATAGGTTAGTTTACTCTGTTAACCATTAAACACTCAAATTACTTTAGTTTAATTTTCCTCTTCTTTGCTGTAAAAGTTTTTATCACATCATCGTAGGAAACATTTGATGCCTTCTCATGTTCAATATATATCACTGCAAGATTAGGAAGGCGGTCTTGCTTGGTTAGTTTCTTAAATAGTTATTTATGATTTTAAGTTTGCTAAAACTTCTCTCATTCGATGCGACAGAAACTGGTAGAGTCAAATAGATTCTTAGGGCCGTGGTCAAATTTGAATAGTTTTCATGAAGACCAGTTGTATATAACCAATTTTAAAAGTCAAGGGCAGCAGAATTTAGCTTACTCTTTTCTGATTCATTTTCAGCTAAATTGCCGCTACCTATCACAGAATACTTAAAACTCTCTATTTCAACAGATAGTTCATCCTTGTCCAGATTGTCTCGGCACAAATTTGTCAAGTAGTAGCCTTCTCTAAAATTTTGTTATCAAGAGTCATCAGTTGTTTGGAGACAAGAATTCCGAAAATTTCATTCACCTTTTGCATTGATTGGAATCGTCTCTCTAACTCAGCTTCTATTCTACCATTCACTTGCAGTAAGGCAAGTTTAAATTTTTTATGTTGGGAAATTTCAGAGCTTTCATCTTCATATTTTTCGTCAAAAAATCTTTTCCTCTTCCTTAAAAGACCGATCAAGACAAGATTGTTTTGCTTCTTCACGGACTTTATTCACGATTGTACCTCTACAATCTTTTATTTGTGCAGTCAGTCTTTTTAAGAGGTTGCAAGCAACATCAATGGCTATGTCCTCTTTTTGAAGCATTTTACTGACGATGTCTAGTTTTTTATGTTTTCTACCAGAAGCAAGTAAAAGCTACAAATTCAAAGGTCTGAATACTTTTCAAAAGTGAAACAGACACAGACTTCGTTTTAGGGCTTGACACTGCATCTAATGACAGGTGATTCAAAGCCTCTGCAATCTTGTCCAAGTGTTTGTGGACAACAGTTACAGCTTCTCTACGAGATGACCACCATACTTTAATAAAACCTCCCATCTATTAGTAGAAACGCTAAAATATATGTAAAGGCAATTAACAGTTCCGAAGTAACCTGTCATTACTCCGACCAAATTCAGTGTATGAGCATCCACGGTACAAATTTGGCCAAAGGGTTACTTTCTGAAATATGTGCCTGTACTCTCTGATATTTACCAGCCATATTTTCGCCGTTATCGTATGATTTCTCTCGGCAATTCTTAACGTCTAATTCCTTCGGGTTCAATTTTTTTCAAAATTGCCACTAAGAGTCTTCCTCTCTTTTTACACATGGTGCTGAGGGGGGAAAATCCCATTTCACATAAATATGATTCTGAAAATTGCAGTAAAAAGTTTAAAACTTTTAGATATTGATACATATCCTTCTTTTATGGAAAACCAAAAAGGTTTCAAGAGACATTTCCTGGTATTTAATCAGAAGGAGAAAAGGCAACCAGAAAGGTTAGCTGTTTGCAATGAAAACTGTCTTTGAACTGGAAAACTGATAACAAAAATAGTAAATATATTTACTTTTATATCTGGACACATATTTCTCTGGAATACCACAGGGTTCACCCGAAAATCTTCTAGGGTGCACTTTTGAGAACCACTGCTTTAATATGTGCCTAATGTAGACAAAATTCGAAAGAACAACCACTTGTCCAGTGACAGTTTTGAAAAACTGATACTTAACAACGAAAACGAGCAGATTAATACCACTTACCTTCATTGGTATTTTCTTTTAGCCACGATGACAAAAATGAGGGGAGATGACTTTGTTTTTCTCTCTCTTTAGCTTTTTTACTGTTTCCAGAGCCTGACAATTTTCTGGACATCTTTCGTTGAGTAGCAGAGTGAGGTTAAGTTACGGGATTGTCTTCTACCTTCTGTTTCAATATCCGAAGACTGCCCCTTTTGGACGATTTTACTTAGTAAAGAGTTGATAGGGGGTGTAATATGAGCCCATTTCTGGAGTCCGGACAGGCGCATACGCGGAAGGAAGCTGTAGTGCGATGCGTTCCCACATTCCTACGCGAATCCATCAGTCACACCCTTCAGCGCCCTGCGTCTCATTGCACCGGCGTTACTTGGGGTTTTATCTTACTTGAATTGGATGGCTATGAGTTTTAGTGCCTAAGACACTTTTACTCAGAATGAGTGCTAAGAGATTTAGAGGAACATAGACTTCACCAATGGTAAATCAGATGGGGTACGTGATAAAACCTGTCAGGCAAATGAGGGGAATGGGCTGGAAAATGGAATTCAAGTGCAACGATGGAAGAATAAGAGTATAATGCAGCGGGGCAAGGTAGCATGTGCGAACTATGGAGGCTTAAGAGGGGTGGACCATTTTGTAGTGGCATAAGGAAAGGCATATTTTCCATTATTATGGGTATATTTGAGTTGATCCAGGACAGTAGGGTTGGAGTGGCTTACAAGTTTTTGGAAGAAGTTCCTGGAGAGTTCTTTAATAAATTCATCTATAGTTTGAATTTTCAGGTCGTTGTGGATGACGCTGTTTCGAACGTACCAGGGAGCATTGACTATGATTCTAAGGATTTTGTTTTGGAGGATTTGAGCTTTTTTACGGTTGGAAAATGCTGCGAGGCCCCAAATTTGCGCCGCATACGTGAGAATAGGTCTCAGAACTTGTTTGAAAAGTAACAACTTGTTTTCTAGTGTAAGTGGAGATCTTCTTCCAATAAGTGGGATGAGCAGGTGAACTTTGGCCCAGAACTTCTCTGTGTTATATTTAAGATGGCTTCTGAAGGTGAGCTTGTCGTCTAAGATTAGCCCAAGGTACTTGACCTCTTTGTCCCAAGTAAGATCTTCATCAAAGAACGAGAGAGTGTTTAGTTCTTTCCTGGATGTACCTTTACGGAACATGACTGCATGGGTTTTGTCTGTGTTGATGGCAACACGCCAAAGCGTGCACCATTTCTCAATGTTATTTAGGCCTTTCTGAAGTGTGTGGATGACATAATTTATGGTGCTACCTTGGGCTAAGATGGCAGTATCATCCGCAAAGAAGCAATTCATGATTTGGTTGGTCTTGGGGAAATCAGAGGTGTAGATTGTATACAGTAGTGGACTAAGGATGCTTCCCTGTGGAGTTCCGGCTTTTATACTTCCAATATCGGAGAGCGTATGATTGAGCTTGACCCGGAAGGTCCTGTTTCTAAGGTAGTTAATAAGAATGACTATGAGGTAGTTAGGAATTTTGAACTTTATCAGCTTGTAGATCAGACCATTATGCCACATTCGGTCAAATGCTTTGCGGACATCAAGGAATACTCCTCCAGTGTAGAATTTGTGGTTAAAACCCTGGGTGACGGTGTTAGCTACCCTAAGCAATTGATGAATGCAGCCATGGCCTGCCCTAAAACCGTACTGTTCGTTTGGAATGATGCTAAGATCATGACATTCTTCTTTTAATCTTGAGAGGATAATTTTTTCAAAGATTTTGCCAATGTTGCTGAGGAGGCTGATGGGACGATAGTTCCCTGGAAGTTTATGATTTTGCCGAGGTTTAGGGAACATCAGGACATGCGCTGTTTTCCAAGTAGTGGGGAAGTAGTTGCAGAGGAGACATTTGTTAAAGATTTTAGTGATGAAGGTAATTACATTGGTGGGAATTTGTTGTAATGCTTTGTTAGGAACGCCGTCTGGACCAGTAGCCTTCCTGGGATTGATTCTCTTAAGAAGGGATAAGATTTCTTGTGGCGAGGTGAGCTTGATGTTAGAACTAGGTTTAGGATTATCGATGTATCTACGGATTGCTCTATTGACTTCATCTATGTGAGCACCATCGTACGGTTCAGGGTTATTTTGGAATGAGTTCTCCAAGGAGAATTTGAAGGCGTTTGCTTTTTCCAGGGGGGTGTATTTAATACCATCAGTGTCAAGTATGGGTGGGATTTGGATGTACTTCCTAGAGAACTTCCTGGCTGCAATGTAGATTGAGTTATCTTCTTGGTTTAAACTCATAAGCCACTCCTTCCAACTTTCTTGATCACAGTCTCTGATTTCCCGTCTGATTTGATTTGTGAGGCGGTTTGCAGTTCTTCTATATCTTGGGTCGTATGTTTGCTGCCATCTCTTTCTAATTTGATTGCGGAGGGTGATCTTCTTAACGAAATTAGGCGGAAGTTTTCTGTAGTTACCATTAATGAGTTTAGATCTGGAGGCCAAGTTAATTGCTGTGAGAATGGCACTGTTGAGTTTCGTAATGGCTTCGTCAATATCTTTGATGTTTTGGATGTTGGGGTTCCCTGGAAGAGAGGTGCTCATAATTTGCTTAAATTTAGACCAATTAGTCGTTTTAATAATCTTGCTTACGGCTGGGAGGTTGACATTAATATCAATTTCAAAGGAGACTGGATTGTGGTCACTGCTAAGAGCGTTGATAGAATTCGCATCACCAGAAGAGAAGTTTTTGAGAATTCCAAAGTCCAGGGTGCTTGGGTTATTAGAGTGGTTAGGAAAGTGCGTTGGTTCACAGGGAGCTAAGAGGATGAGGTTGTTATTGAAGATGTAGTCATGGATAATAGTGCCATTAGAGTTCCAAGTGCCCGAGCTCCAAGCCCTATGTTTGGCGTTGAAGTCACCAACTGCGATGCATTTACTGTTCGAATTGAAAATGTTGTTAAGTTCCAGAGTCGAGATGGAGCCATGCGGCGGTCTATAGATGCTTGAGATGGTAATGGGAGTGCTGTCTGGTAAGTGAAGCTCGATAGTAGTATTTTCAAATGTGGTAGATGCGACAGGGGTTGGATGATGATCTATTGAATTTCGGATGAGAATTGCTGTTCCACCTCCTCGATGGGTGAGTCTGTCTGTTCGATAGGACGAGTAGTTGGGGAACTTGAGTCTGTCTCCTGGGTTGAGATGGGTTTCTTGTAAGGCCAATATATCTGGTTTCCAGTCAAGAAGAAAGTATTTGAGTTGATTAATTTTGTTCTTTATGCCAGCTGCATTCCAGCTGATTAGGTTAAGGCTATTGTTCCTCTGATTATTGAATGCTAACAGTAGGGGGTTTCATCTGGTAGTAGTTAGCCATTTGGCTGAATAAAGAGTTCATCATGCTGGACATCATTTGAGACATCTGTTTCAAGAAAACTTCTTGGGTTGGAGGGTTCGCATTTGAAGCAAGTTGAACAGGTCTTGGGATAAATTGGGTGGCAGGATTTGGTTCTACTGCAGGAGTTGGGGGCATTTTAATCTTGGCGATGATTGCTGGGTCAGCCCAGGCATTTTCAGGAGCTTCTGAAAAGGTTCTTCTGTTAACAGGGTTCTTTGGGCATCCTGTGAAGTTGGCCGTATGTGGGCCATTGCAGTGGAGGCATTTGGGAGGCGTATCTTTAGGTTTTGGGCATTCCCTAGATCTGTGGGGTCCTGCACACTTCATGCACCTAGGGTTTCTGGTACAGAGCCGACTATGATGAAAGAATTCCTGGCAATTGTAACATTGCCCAGGAGATTGTTTCTTCCTCAAGGATTCAATAGTAACTCTCATGCGGCCAATGAATTCGATTTGGTAAATTTCCTTGGACTTTGGAATTTTAGGTAGGGTAACAAGGAAGAGGTTGAAGTTTGTATTGGATTGCCTGTTACGAATAGGATGACATAAAGTAGGAGCAAATCCCTGATTCTGAAGGTGAGATATTATTACAGAAGTATCAAAGTCTTTGGAGAGGCCTCTGATGATAACTTTAATTTGTTTTTCATCATTAAGTTCATATGTATGAGATTTCATACCGTCTTGAGTGATTTTATTTTGTATAGCTTTATGAGCTTCGGGCGTAGGAGGGAAGTTATTTTCTCCTTGGTGATTTCACTAAGCAAGTCAAGAAGTTGGGGGACGTTCATAGGATTATCTATATAGATAGGAGGAACGTATCTGCTTTTGTTGGCATTATTCGAGTTGTTAGCAGTAGAGGGACCAGGTTGGGTATTTTGGAAACTTCTTAAGTTTATTTCACTTGGTGTTTTAGCCGTATGGCTGAAGAGTCCTTGTTGATTATCTAAATCCTTCATTTCATCATCTAGATTAGATTGATTTTCGTAATGGTCTTGTTCATTTTCCAGATTTGCAAAGCGATTGCTTGTATTTATTTGATATTCAAAGGATTGTTTAATCTTTTTTGAAGCATTTTCTTCTTTCTGAGGGGATCTCCTATTTTTCTTACTCTTTTTGTGAAATGCATTAGATGTGGAAGAGGATTCACTATCAGAACCTCCATCGGAAAAGATATTATTTACATGGGAATTTGTATGAGCGTTAGCAATAATTTGATTGGACAACAATGTTGTAAGAATACTAATTTTCCTATGCAAAATGCGGTTAAGAGACCTATCTAGCATATGGATAGCATTTGATAATTCAACAGATTGAGGGGAAACTTTTTCCAAAGTATCAAGACATGCATCAATTTTTACAAAAATAAATATCACACTCCTCAGGACCGGTACACTTAGAAATATCAATACCATTGCAAACACTAAGAGCAAAGTGTAAAGGGTCGGCACTTACCCCTTCACTGTCAGCAATCGACTCGTTTTGAGTAGCCATAAATCCGCTGGGTTAACACAGCTTTGGTAAGTCAAGGAATCACAACACACACGTACTCCAGAGGGAAAGTTCGCTCTAGAGAACAAACACCCGAAAATAGGTGTAATGCACAGTCACAACGCTTCCACGAGCACTAGAGAGGTAAGAAGTCAGCGCGACTGCTCCAAGTCTGGGGTTTTATCAACAGACACATCTTAATTTTACGTAATTATTTAATAACATTACAAGTGGTTTTGATGCAGGGCTAGAATTTAAACAGAAAATTAAATAGTAAAAAATATTTTTTTTTATTTTTATGCTATTTTTTATTATTTTTCTCCTAAATTTTTCACCTCCCCTGGTTTGGCGCCCCCTCTCGGCTGGCGCCCGGGGCAATTGCCCCGGTTGCCCCCCTCTTGTTTCGTCACTGGCTAGATGGATAAAATTTGGTACACAGTTTTATCATCAGGAATGTAGGTCCCTATCAAATTTTAGACACAATCCGTCGAAGGGTTGATTGTCTGTCGGTCTGTATAATCGCATATTTTTAATCGCAATAACTTCTTAACAAAATCACTTAGATAAATGAAATTTGGTATGTAGCCTTCTTACTTTGATTGCTATATTTTCGTCCAAATTTTGTGTCAATCGGTTAAAAAAAGGCGTTCAAATTGCATAATTAATTTTTCTAATCCTATTCTCCATTCGCATGCGTACTAGTAGCAATCTCTGTGCACGCTGAAGCTGTTGAGTGAATTATTTCACTTTGTCCTTGAGCCGGCAAGAGCGCATCTCTTTGAATTTGATTCTTCACCTAAATATTTTACAATCCCTATAATCTACAATGTGAAACCTTCTGATAGTCATTGGATCCTGGGTTACAGTAGGCTCGAATTTTTTTATCCACGCGGGGGGAGGGAAAACAGCACCTTTTTACTTTCTCGTATAATGAAGTATACAAAGAGAAAGTACTGCAATCGTCAACAACTCGAGATTTTGACGAATCTCCACGTTTAGACCTCCCTGAGTCCAAAAACACAATTTTGGAATTATGTCTGTCTGTGTGTCTGTGAATACGATAACTCGAAAACGATTAGAGCTAGGGGACGAAATTTGGTATGTATCTTAAACATAATTTGTAGGTTTCTATCAAATTTTGGACAAAATCGTCCGAGGGAAGTCTCTGTCTGTATGTCCGAAGTCATGTGAACACTATAACTCAAAAATTGAATAGCTAGATGGATAAATTTGGTAGCTTTATCGTCACGAATGTAGGTCCGTATAAATTGGCCAAATCCATGCTAAGGTTGACTGTCTTCGGTCTGATTACTATGAAACCAATCCGTTATCTCCAGCGCATGCGATTAGAAGCAATCTCTGTGCAGGCGAAAGGAGCGAATTCGTCAGTTTGTCCTAGACGGCAAGAGTGAAACCTAGCAGTGTGCGATTCTTTATAGATATTTTAATCACTATTAATGAAGAACTTCGATAGTCATTGGATTCTGGATAACAGTAGGTTCAATTTTTACTCCATGTGGGGTGCTTTCTCCCGAGCAACCCATGAGAAAAAGAGTGTCATCCTTTGATATTGGCGGCAAACAGCAGGAGTTGACCTGACATCCTAACAGACGGACGGCAGAGAAGGACTTACACAGAAGACCGCACAACGCGGAGGAATCCTTCACTGTCAGCGAACACATTAGCGGTACCTTTGGTATCATTCCTGACAAGACCCGGTGGTGCGAAAACTCAAGAACCTTTCCCATACGGGGTTGACCACTAGGAGAGAGCTGTGGTCAACCAGAGTACCATTATCCAGTGAAGGAAAAGATAGGTGGAGTTCACCCCATCCACCCCTGAGGAGTGATAAAAAACTGATGTTCGAGGAGAGACGGGGAGAGATCTGATGAGGCGTCTCGAACAGGTTTCAGGCCTGGAGGACAGAAAGAGCTGTGTGATCAGCGGATTGAAAGTCCCGACTGAAGGCGGACTTTGGTAAGCAAGCCCGAGAATCGGCATTTCCCGAACGCTCGGCTTCAGCAAATTGCGAGCACCCTGTAGTCCTCGTGGTTTGGAATCACGTTGATAGGTGGAAGTTATCATCCGATGATTACTAGTCTTCATGGACTAATGCTCAATGGAACTTTGACGTTTTAGAACCTATGATTTTGTTGATTCCTTTGTAAATAATCAGTATTTAATCAAGACTTCTCTGCGAAAAGTGTCTCTAATTATTGCTGTATTAAATAAAAGTACTTAGGCCAACTAAGCTTGAATATTTGGTCACATTTAGGCCAAGACATTACAGGAGAAGAAGAAATGGCATCTTTTGGGAAGTATACAGAAAGTTTAAGGGAACACTCCCGCTGGTTTCCAATTGTTAATGATTTTGGACAGTGCGAAATCGAGATTGAATGTTGATACTCTAGCTTCAGCACTTGCCGTAAAATTCAATACGGTAAGTTTCTTGTTCAGATATTTGCACTCTATAGTAGGAGATGATCATCTAAAGGAAAAGTACCATTTTAATACTAATAACAGGCATAATTACAGTATAAAAAATTTAAAATGTTTTTATAATGCATTTATCGTATTATAGTGTGTCTAGTATTATTGTTACAATGAATAAAATGTTTATTTTATTTAAGATATTTTTATTATTTTCTCAATTTCTTTGCGTCCTCCCTTCCATTGTAAAACCAGCGGGAGTGGTCTCCCCTAAACTTTCTCGTATACTTCAAACATTTGCATTTCCCCTTCCCTGTGGATAAAAAAAAATAACTTACACTAACCCAGAATGCAATGACTACTGAAGTTCTGTATTGTAGATTATAGTGATAGAAAAATATTTAGGTGAAGAATCATATTCAAAGAGATGCGTGTATTAAAACTTCGCAATATTATTTCAATCAAATCTTAGCAATGCAAGCTCCACTTGCGGAGGAGAAAGCAGGAGAAAATAACCTGTTCGTTAGAAGCTGAATAGCTTTGCGCATGCGTGGAGAGATTGCTTCAGTACGCAAGGTAAAACCAGGACAAAGTGACATAATCCTTCCGCGTACAGAGATTGCTACTAGTACAGCATGGTATGGAGAATCGATTTGAAAAATTAATTATGCTAATTTGAACGCCTTTTCTTAACGATTGAAACGACATTTGGGCAAAAGATCTATAAAATTATCGTTACCTACCGTCATAGCCTATTTTATTTATCTAAGCAAAGGGTTTAGAGATATAATTTTACAATTAGCGATTATATTGACAGTGACAGTCAACCGTCGACGGATTTCGTCCAAACTTCTGATACGGACCTACATTCCTGACGATAAAACGTGGTACCAAATGTTATCCATCTAGCTATCTCAGTTTTGAGTTATAGTGTTACGACGCGGGCAGAAGACAGGCAGACTTGCGTAGACGGATTCCATTGTCCAAAATTTGAAAGAAACCTACAAAATAGGCTATCAAGTTCACATACCAAATTTCATCCCTGTATCTCTACAGTTTTCGAGTTATCGTGTTCACAGACACACAGACATAACCAAATTGTGTTTTCGGACTCAGGGAGGCTAGAACATGGAGATTCGTCAAAATCTCGAGTTCGAATTCTTCCAACGATCACAATACTTTCTTTTGCATACTTCGTAACGAGAAAGTAAAAAAGCATCACATTATTATTTAACTCAGCAAATAATAGAAGTGATTTTTTTTTCTTTTCCCTCGTCCTTGTAATAGTGCAATTCATAAAACTAATTTATTTCGTTCGGTTTTACCACCCTTTTGGGGAAAAAAAGTAAATAGGATCGCCCCCAAGATAAAACCAAGAGAAAGATGCGATAAATTTTAAGAGGGCCTCCAACTGGTGGATTCCGAAGGTGACCAGCCGTATTACGACGCAAAGCGCCCACACCATACTTTGATAAGGCGAATTTCTTGCTTTCTGACTCCAGGAGTGACCCACACTGCAGGAGAACTCATTGTTCTCGTGAATTTCATTTCTCGATCTCGAAATCGCTCGGGATATTTTCCCACCCTATCTCGACGAAGAAACGCGATTATGTTTCAAACCTAAACCCAAAACAAACATGCGAAATTTGAAAGCTACTAAAAATGTAGTCCTCATCCTCAAAGTCTGTCTAAAACAGGACGACGTTGAAAATTAATTTAAATATATTTTGTTGGAATGTGTGGGTATTTTTTCTTATCACCCAAGGATTTATTACCAATTGTGAAATGTATTTTGCGAAGATGAGTAGGCCTTTTCGCTTTTGCGCTTGGTACTGATCCCTCGGCTGTGTTCCTCCCTGTATTTTCGCGAATTTGACGAGTTTTCCTGACTAGAATTTCCGGAATTTATATATATTGAATTTAAGATAACATCCAGTTATTAATCGCTCCGATTCCTACCCGCCTGGATACATGATATTCCTTGGTACGCATCGACTTTGAGACGATTCCGCCTGACGCATCGACTATTCAACTTGGCCACGGTTTATATTGTTTCAGCATATATTTATTACTTTGTAATTTTATAAATCAAATTGTATAATATGCTTGTTAAAATATCCGAGTTCTTTTACTTTCTCACAAGAAGTATACATATAGAAAATATTGCAATCGTCAAATAATTCGAACTGAGATTTTGACAATCTCCACGTTTTTGACCTTCCCGAGTTCGAAAACCACAAATTTGGAATTACGTCTTCTGTGAACAGAAACTCGAAAACTATTACAGCTATAGAATGAAATTTTGAATGTGATCTTTACACCAATTTATAGGTCTCTATCAAATTTTGAACGAAACTGCTTACCGAAAGTCTGTCGTCCGCGGTCATGTGAACACTATTCTCAAAACTTGAATAGATAAAATTTGGTACACAGTTTTATCATCACAGAATGTAGGTCCGTAAATCAAATTTTCGCCAACTACCAAAGAATTGACTGACTGTCGGTCTGTATAATGCATACTTGTAAAATTATATCTCATAAGCCCTTGGCAATAACAAAACTTGGTATCACGAATGCTAATATTAATTATAAATCGTGCCCAAATTCCTCGTCAATCGGTTAAAAGAGGCGTCAATTGCATACTCGTTTTTTTTAAATCCGATTCTCCATGCGCATGCACTGGTAGTAATCTGCAGCGAAAGGATTACGTCTTTTGTCCTTGAGGGCAAGAGTGAAAATCGGTAAGCATCTCTTTGAATTTGACTCTTTACCTAAATATTTTCTGATAGTCATTGATCCAATACAGTAGGTTCAATTTTTTTTATCCACGCGGGGAGAGAAGCATCACCTTTTTTTGGAAAGCGTACGAGAAAGTTTATGAGAATATCCCGCTGGTTTTACTTTCTCTGAATAAAGTTTCACCTACATACCCGTTCAACCGACAGGAGACCCTGTGGCTGAGTCTGGGGGGTATGCTACCTTGTAAATGAGTTATTAACGCATCCTACACCATCAATTTGGTTATGAAACCCGTTGTTTCTCCACGAAAATAACTGAACTCAAAAGAGGCAGGGATACTTTCCCAGGCTGCGCAAATGTCGCCACATTGAACCAAACGCGAACCAAGTCGAGGCGCAAAGTCGCCAAGATTGGCGGAATTCTAGCATTATTTGGCGATTTTGTCTTAAGTCCGGCTAACGGAAAGTACCAAGAGTAAAATAAAGACTATTTAGACGTTTTCTATTTCCATAAATCCAGGATTCATGAAAAGGTTTTAAACGCGTTTTATCTCGGGTGCTTGACTTTCAATGATAGTTCACATAAAATCAGTGGCGTCAGTCAATATTGTTTCTCTCATTCCATTTAGCTAAAAAGGAAACACGCTTCCATTGTCCCCTAACATTGCAGCCCGGTCTGTCCATACGCCCCTTTGCTTCCCAGTCACTACTACTGAACACAAAAAAACATACAAGACTCCTGCCAATCAAATCTGTAGTTAAATTACCCTGAAATACTCAGGTTTACTAGAGACGGAATGATGTTAAGGGCCCAGGTACGTGAGACGAATGATGTTGGCGGCCTGTGTAACTTGAGAGTCGAAATGGAGCCAAGGGCCTGTGTTTACTTTGAGAAAGTCAATGAGCTGAGGCTCAGCTAACCTTGAGAGTCACTGATAAGCTGGAGGGCTCAAAGGAATAATGTTAGTGTCAGCTAACTCTGGAGAGCTCGAATAAATCAAGGCCCGAACAGATTCAATGTAACAGGTACATGAGGCAATGACAGTCGTATAATGTGCCCAGGTTATCCTTGACAGTCGAATAATATTAAGGCCCAGGTTAATCTGAGAGTCGAATGATGTTGCCGTGCTCAGGTTAACTTGAGACGAATAATGCTAAGGCCCAGGTTAAATTGATGTCGAATAATATTAAGCCCAGGTAACTGACAGCTGAATAAGCTATTAAGGCCCAGGTTAACTGAGAGTCGAAGATTAAGTGCCTGTATAACGTTGAGAGTCGAATGATGTTAAGGGCTCGGTTAACTGAAGAGACGTTAATGATGTGCGGCTCCAGGTTAAATCTAGAGAGTCGATGACTGAGGTGCCACTTGGAGGGCTCAGGTTAACTGAGAGTCGAACATGTGAGGCAGGTAACTACTCGATAGGGCCCAGGTTAACTTCTTGAGATCGAATGATGTATAGGCGTCCAGGTTTATATGTGAGAGACAATGATGTTAAGGCTCAGGTTTACTGAGAGACGACAAATGCACGTTAAGGGCCGGTTACCTTGAGAGTCGAAATGATGCTTAAGGGCCATTGTTGTCTCTGGAGAGTCGAATGATGCTGAGGGCTCATGGTTGACTTAGAGAGTCGAATAGATGCTTGAGGTCAGCGAATGATGTAAGGCCTGTGCAGCTAATTTTGAGGAAAAGCTCCACGTTAAGGCCCATGTTACACTTGGAGATTCTGGAATACAATGCTTATACCGCAGGTTAACTTGACAGTCAATGATGTTATGCACCAGGTTATCACTGACAGCGTACAATATTAAGGCTACCAGGTTAACTTGAAGTCGAATGATGTTAAGTGCTCAGTGTTAACTTGAGAGTCGAATAATGTAAGGTGCCAGTTAACTTGACAGTCGAATAATATTAAGGGCCCAGTGTAACTGACAGTCGAATCATATTAACAGGCTATAGGTCAAGCAGTCCTGTGTAACTTGGAGAGTCGAATGCTTAGTGCCGAGTTAACCTGAGAGCCTACGAATGATGTCATGGCCTGTGCTGTACTGAGACGAATGATGTTAGGGCTGTTGCAGAGTTAATGATTTGAGGAGTCGGGCTAAATTGGAATGAAATGATTGCCAGCGAATGATGTTAGGGCATCAAGTTAACTTGACAGTTGCGAATATTAAGGGCCCAGGCTAAACTCTTCGAGATCGACAGATGTTACGGGCCCAGTCTACTTGAGAGACGAATTGATGCTATACAGGCTGTATTAACTTGAGAGTCGAATGATGCTTGGCTCAGCAGACTTGAGAGTCGAATGATCGTTGAGGCTCAGCTAATCTGAGAGATGAATGATGCTGAGGGTCAAGCATGAATGATGTTATGCCCAGGTTGGCCCCTGAGAGTCGAATAATGTTAAGGGCCCATGTTAACTGGCAGAGATTCTGAATAATGCTATAGCCCAGGTAATCTTGACAGCCTGAATAAATGCTATAAGGCTCCAGGTCAACTTGGACAGTCGAATAATATACCGGCCCTAGGTTAACTTAGAGAGTCACGATGTTAATGCTCCAGACTGGAGAGTCGAATACCTAGGTTAAATAGATCCTGAATAATGTTATGCCTAGGTTAACTTTGAGACGACAATGCTCTCGGCGTGGCCCAGGTTAACTTGAGAGTCGAATAATGTTAAGGCCTGTGCTAACTAAGAGTCAAATGAGTCGAATTAATAACATTTGCAGGGGCTTATTTTGATTTTATGTTTTACTGCAATATTACAGTAGTATTAGTTTGATGCCAAAAACAAATGAAATCAGTATTGCAATAATTTCGCAATAACTTATAAGGATGGCCAAAACCTTCCACCTGTAATAAAGTCTCAACTTTATAGTTATTAAAAGAAAGCATTAACTTTGGGAAACAGAATTCTGTGACTTTTTTTAATTCCTTATGTTTTCTTGTTTCGCCATTATCAATCTTGAGTCTGCGTACTCCCCAGGTACGCGTACCACAGATTGGTTACTGCTCTAGACCACCGAAATGGATACATTACTCATATGAAAAAAACTCTTTAAAAAGTACTCCATTTTAAAAACCATAATTGTACGTTTTATTTTTTATAATATTATTATTACTATTAATAATATAATAGTCTAGATCCCTCAGGTAACGCGCGTGACGTCACTCCGCATAATATCATAGCACTGCGAGACGTTAAACAGCATTATTTCATTGTTAGAGAACATATTCAGTCATTTTAAATTTAAAAGAGTCATTGTCGTCTAATTTAAATTTAATAGCTCAAAATAGCGAAATAAAATTTTCAATCGATTGATGTAAAATTATCTCACTATGATCAATAGTTCTCGAGAAATTTTAAATTAATTAATCCATATTTCAAACTAATTTCGTTTTAAATAGAAAGTAGTAAATTACGTCAGTGGTATATCATGCTCGTGATATAGTTTGACGCCAAATTGTATCTGAATGCAATCGTATGTAGTTTTTTTGCCAAGAATTAACTTTGCAATTTCAGTTCCCGTTAATTCCAGCTTACACGATGACTATCAACAACCGAGGGACAAATTTTCTATCATGTTGAATTTTACCTCGATGAGCCTGTCTTTTCACATGAACAGCTCGTTGCACTTTCAAGGTCTAGGATTCCCAATCACGTTAAAATTTACACAAAGACATCTGAAGTACAAGGAAAATTATTAAACAAAGAAAATACTTACACGGAAATTGTTTTACTGCAAGTTATTTTGAATAAAAAAAATATTTAAATAATATGTTAATAAAAAATATTTCTGTCATAAAACATATGCTTATTTTATTTGTTTCAATCCATGCTGAACATTTCTCCTGCATATATATCTATTTAACACGTCATTTTGAGAGAAATCTCTCGAATGAAGAGGCAATTTGCAACCCGTCAAACTATGTATGCTGATTTGCTAGTTAATAATTATAATTTTTGAAATATCCAATAATTTATCTACAGTGTATTTTAAAAATTTCCTAGTGATTTCTCCCTGAGATTTATCATTTAAGTTTCTCCAGGAACAATTCAATTTTGAATATTAAAAATTACGTTGTGTTACCTAGGGGCATAAGAATTTTCTGAAAGGCTCAAAGTAGCCAAAAAAGAAGGTTGGAAAAACACTGAAAGGGTTAATGGTAACTCTGCCCTGAGGCACATCCATAAGAACTATCGCACTATTAGAAGACATGTTGTAGAAAGCTGTTATGGAACAACTATGTGCAGATGCGGTGTCTGGATAACTGACCTCGCGTACCTGTTGAGGGGAAGTTGGTACACGACTCTCCTGAGGCTGGAATCAAGCATCTCGACCACGTTGGAAATCAAGGTAAAAAAGATGTTTATTTACGGAATGCTGAAAATTTTCCTTTTCATTTTTACTTTCTCGTATAAGAAGTATACAAAGAAGTATTGTAATCGTCAAAAATCTGAACTCGAGATGTTGACGAATCCTCTTTTACTTTCGATCGCATAGACAAAGAGAAAGTATTGTAATCCGTCAAAAAATCTGAACCGATGTTGACGAATCTCTTTTTACTTTCTCATACGAAGTAGACAAAGAGAAAGTATTGTAATCGTCAAAAATTGTTAACTCGAGATTTTGAGTCTCTTTTACTTTCTCGTATAAGAAGTACAAAAAAGAGAGTATTGTAATCGTCAAAACATTCGAACTCGAGATGTTGACTGAATTTCTTTCTTCGTATACGAAGGTACAAAGAGAAAGTATTGTAATCGTGCAAAAAAATCTGAACCGAGATTTGACGAATCTCTTTACTTTCTCGATACGAAGTAGACACAAAGAGTATTGTAATCGTCAAAATTCGAATCGAGATTTGACGAATCTTTTTACTTTCGCATACGAAAAGTAGAGAAAGTATTGTAATCGTCAAACATTCGAACTCGAGATTTTGACGAATTCTTACTTCTCGTATACTGAAGGTAAAAGAGAAAGTATTGTATCGTCAAAACATTCGAACTCGAGATGTTGACGAATCTCTTTTACTGCTACGAAGGTACAAAGAAGCATTGTAATCGTCAAAAAATTCGAACTCGAGATTTTGACGAATTTCTTTACTTTCTCGTATACGGGCAGACAAAGAGAAAGTATTGTACTGTCAAAAATTGAACTCTGAGATGTTGACGAATCTCTTTATACTTCTCTCGTATACGAAGTAGACAAAGAGAGTATTGTAATCGTCAAACATTCGAACTCGAGAAATTGACGAATCTCTTTTTACTTTCTCGTATACGAAGTGTACAAAGAGAAAGTATTGTAATCGTCAAAACATTCGAACTCGAGATGTTGACGACCTTCTTTTTACTTTCTCGTATACGAAGTGTACAAAGAAAGTATTGTAATCGTCAAAAATCTGAACTCAATTTCACGAATTCTCTTTTTACTTTCTCGTATACGAAGTACACAAAGAGAAAAGTATTGTAATCGTCAAAACATTCGAACTCGAGATTTTGACGAATCTCCACGTTTTAGACCTCCCCGAGTCCGAAAAACACAAATTTGGAATTATGTCTGTCTGTGAACACGATAACTCGAAAACTATTAGAGCTACGCGGATGAAATTTGGTATGTGGTCTTTAAACATAATTTGTAGGTTTCTATCAAATTTTGGACAAAATCCGTCAACGGGAAGTCTGTCTGTCTGTATTTCCGAAGTCATGTGAACACTATAACTCAAAAACTTGAAGAGCTAGATGGATAAAATTTGGTACACAGTTTTATCGTCATGAAAGTAGGTCCGTATAAAAGTTTGGGCCAAATCCGTCAAAAAGAGGCGTTCAAATTGCATATTCAATTTCTTTTAATCCGATTCTCATGCACATGCGTACTGGTAACAATCTGTTGTTGTTGTAAATTATATTTGCAACAATAAATAATGTTTTCAAATATGAATTGTAACAACTTTTTTATTGTTGTAAATAAAATTCAAACCGATCTCATTATTTCAGCAAATCTTTTATTTACGAGCTTTTGCAATTGTTACGGTTGTGGTAGTATAAATTGTTTTCTTGGGAATTGAATTCCTAAGCAGAATTTTCGCTTTAGTATTCACTGCATTGCCTATTTTATCGCACCTGCTTCAAAGTAATATTTTTTTTGAAACGTGGCAACAGATATTTGATTTCAGGTTTGTTTCACTTTCTCGTATACAAAGAGAAAGTATTGTAATCGTCAAAAAAATTCGAACTCGAGATTTTGACGAATCTCCACTTAGAAAGTACACGAGAAAGTTTAGGGGAGATCACTCCCGCTGGTTTAATCTGAAAAACATCTTTCCGATTTGTGCATGGCAACATGAATGAATAAAAGAGGATTTATGTAAGAACAAAGTGAGTTCTGTTAAGTACCAATTAAAATTTGAATGTGTACTTTGGGGAAATTCAGTTCAAAAAACAAATGTGACTTTGAGTCATTCAAAAGCATACCCCAGATAGCAATTTTAGTTTGCAGCAATCTTGCTCTACAAATCTGCAACAAATTTGACATAGCAAGAGTGCAAGCTTGAAACAAACCTGTCACAAGCTTGCCGCGTCCAACTCATTGCCAACTATAACAAAAACAGAGTACGAAGACAACCTGGGATTCGAACCCCAACATCTGGCTTCCTAAACCTGTCGTCTTAACCACTCGGCCAGCTAGACTCTGAGAGGAGAAGATAGATTGCGCTAATAGATCTTGCAAACGATTTATTTTAAACTGTTTTCTTGATTTCATTAATTTTTTTAATTTTGTGTTGAGAATATGATTTGAAGTCAAGGAGAGAGCGATTTTCGCTAATAACTACGTTTTGCTAGTAGAATAAATAATGAAATTAGGGATCAAAAGTAATTACTTTTAAAATGGGACAAAAGATGGAAAATTTTTCAAAATTTTTTAATAAATAGGTTAGTTTTTTACACATTATGATTCATTTATTTAATTAATAAAAAGAAGGACGGTCTAGGAGATGCTATTAAAAATAGGATGTTTTTTTTTTAAAATAGAGACAAAGATTATCTGTAAGTGTGCTATCATCTTTGCAGCAAACTTGTTTTGCAATCGTGGTGTGAAGCTTGTCATAATAACTTCACAGCAAACTTGCTTTGTGAGTGGGTTGGTCGATTATGCTTTGTAACTTCGCAGGAAGTTTGCTGTAAAGTTGCCCCATCAAGTTTGTCTTGACATGCTAATATCAAGAAAAATCAAACTTGCTGCAAGTGTGCATGCTATCTGGGGTAGGGAAACGTCCGATAAAATACATGATTTTCATGACAGCCGCAATTAACCCTCTAAGCGTTTCACACGTATTTTTCCGTTCCTCAGACTGAATTCAAAAGCAGATAATTTATGTTATATGTATAACTTATTAAACTACCACGGATAAAATTTTTTTAATTCGCGCCCGTCAAATTGACGTGAATCGAATTATCGCATTTTTAGGTTTATAAACTAAAATTGAATCATTCATTAGCTTTATAATTTGACACAAAAATTACGAGAATCCATAAGCATCTCAAGTATTCTATGCCTTCTTAGATGAATGAAAACGACTGCCCCTTTCCAAAACAGGAGGGGTCATCTTATTAGATAGCAAAGAAAAGAACATAAGAAAGGTCAAGAATAAGAATTGTATTCTGTAAGTTTCGTACAATTCGAAACAAAACTCCGCGTGTTATAATCAAAAAACATGCGGAGTTGGAAATTTTCAATTTAATATCGATATTTACTTACATTCTGATAAATATTTTTATAGTCTCACTTTGGTTCCAAGTAATCTTCCTCAAGCTCTTTAAAATGACACCAGAATCAACCTGCTAGCTAAACATGTTTCCACGCTACACTTATTTATAACCTCACATAAAGCTAATTCATAAGAATCACGCGCATGCGCCTATACTGGTACGATGACGTCACAGGCAAAACAAATACTATGCGACAAACTTTTACAGATATGATCTATCCGTTGTGGGATCAACCATTCTTTTCGCATTATTAGTCTCGTAGTTATTAGCGATTCAAATCTGACGGTATTTTGTCACACAAGAAAGTTCGACCGACTATCTCTATAACGAGCAGAAAAACTTTTTCATGTCAAAAAATTAATAATTAGATTTTTCGATGCAACTTTTTAATGATGGAATTTTTACTAATCAATAACTAATTTTTAAATAAAAACTCACCTTCAAAATAAGCTTTCTCAATTATTTTTCCTGCATTCCTTACAATCGTTTATAAAGATTTAAAAAGCTGTGACTGAATAATAAAAATGTGAAGTGTAAATAGTTGTAAAAATATGAATCGTAATAAATACTCATGTAAGGATATCTACAAGAATACAGTTACATATTTTTAAAATAACTTTTTTTTCCTTCAAATTTTGGACTCTCAATAAATTTTTCCAAAGTGGAAAAAATTTAAAACCTCGCCTCTAGACGCCTCATCTTTGGAACTGAACTTTTCAACAGTTCCTTAAAACTGCGAGATGGAAACAAAATAACTACATTGTTATTACTGAGCATGCACAGTAAAAGGAAATCAGGACTGTCAAAATGCACAGTAGAAAAGGAAATCAG
>BGPR01000377.1:571777-593416 GCA_013235015.1 Araneus ventricosus | reverse complement strand
CAAAATGCACAGTAGAAAAGGAAATCAGGACTGTCAAAATGCACAGGTTGAAGAAGTTTTTTTTCTTTCTACGAAGAGAAGTAAAACCTAACTGACGATTGAAAGCACTAAAAACAGAATTGCATTACATTTCTAATGGATATTGCATGAAAAATTAAATGATCCTAATGATTAAATTTTATATGCTGAAAAAAGTTGCTGCAAGAGCCAGATATGATTAAAATTTACATTTTGTGAGAAAATAATAATAGAAGGACAATGTTAAATAAAATCATGTTAGCGATAATAAAGCAATTTTAGTCCTCAATCAAAATGGGTTTTTTTTTTTAATATTTAGTTTTAAAACCCTATTATGTGCTTAGCAATAGCTGCAAGTAATAGTTTTTTGCAACCAATTTTTTTTTTGGGGGGGGGGGGATATGAAAAACCTTATCATTCAGGCTATGACTATCAGAAACAAACACATTACAGTCAGAGACAACTCAGGTTGATGATTGCATGATATATCTTTATTTCATTTAATGTTCACATTTCATTGTTTGCGAAAGTTGAAATAAACGCTTTTTAGAATTCTAGGGATTTCTCTATTTCCAACTCAAGTTGAAATTGAGAAATCAGTTGTGATTTCAGGTTGCGGTGTCAAGTCAAAAGTTACCAGCAAAAGACACAATGCGCATTTCAATCCAAATTAGGCTTGTAAAAAGAGCTCTAGATATTAAAAAACTTTTCCATATTAAATATACACCAAGTGTCATTACACAGAATATCGTTAATTCTTAAAACTGAATTTGGTTCAAACATATCAATTATTGTTAAATAATCCATAATTGAGTGCACTGATATGTTGTTTCACTATTATTTGTGAGAAGCAAAGCATGTTTCAGTAAATAAATTACAAACCTAATCGTATTTCATACCTCAAAGATAATATTAAAAGCGAGACAAAATTCTATCAATTCAATCTTGCCAATAAAATTAAAAATATTTACAATATCAAAGAGTTAAAATCCTTTTTGGAATTAAAGCAATCACTATAATTGTTTTATTTGAGCCACCACAGATAAAATTTATTTTTATCGTGGGGCTCTATCTACTCGAATGATCACTGACTAAAGAAGACGTCTCTAGAAAAAACAAACAAGAAATACGAGTATAAAATCATACCTGTGAGGAAATTCTGGATAAAAGCTTTTTCACATAAGCTTTCAGAAAAAGTTTAAGCACAACGAGAATAGAAATTTATACAGCAAATATTTAATTGTCAGTATATTTTTGTGTCTTACCAAATCTAAAAGCAAAGTAAAGGCCACACACATAATAACTGTGCAGAATAATCTCACTACTTTTGAAAATTCATTCCACCCCACCCCCAGAAGCTTTGTTTTAAAAAGTGGTTTTCTTTGATAATTAAGACTATTCAAAACTAAATTTAAAAATATGTAAAACCCATATTTTTCATTATATATATGTACATTCCATAAAATAGCATGCTAAAAGGAAATTTTAGGAGATAATTCTCATTCAAACTCAGTGCATTTAACTGGACATTCACTTGACTAACATTATTCAAATTCTGCTCATTTTTTAATTAATCAATTTATTGTTATCGCAAGATTTGGTCATCAGTGCGTGTTCAGCTTAATGTGGCTGGATCTAGTGCCATGAAATAGTCCAACCGTCCACCTTTCAATATATCAGACAACAGCCATACAATAGGATTAATTACCAATTTTAAAAAAAAACAATACAAGACAAATTACAAGAAATATTTATTTACGTGTTATGTACAATAAAAACAATATTTAGACCAAATAAGAAAACATTCCTGCTTCTTCAAAGTGAGAGAACGGTATGTTGTTCTCGGAACAGTTTGTCAAAGTTGGACCCCCGGACAGTTATGGTGAAGCAGGGAGTCAGCCCATGCACTGTGTACCTGAAAGATGAATAAAGAATTAGAAAGCAGAAACAACATACGGAATACATGGCCCACTAGCTGCATGCAACCAAAAATGAAATTTTTGCAACTATAAGGTGCGCCCAAATAAAAAGGAGACCTTAGCTGTATCGGCATTGTATCAAATCCCAGTGAGTTAATGTGCTAGCCGATAGATGACGTGGTGGTATTCCCAGTCGCACATGCGTAGTTGAGGGCTTCGTATCAATATCCTCATTTCTGGAGAGTTGTTTCCGCAGTTCGTTGCATGATGGATTCCTCCAGATCAGCACTAAGAGCAGTTATCCAATTTCTTCGCGCAGAAGGGAAACATGCTTCACAAATTTATCGCAGGATGAAAGAGGTGTATGGAGAGCAGTGTCTATCACGGTGCACAATATTCCGGTGGTGTCAGCGTTATGAGATAGGACGCGTAAACATCAAGGACTTGCCACGCCCTGGGCAGGATCACATTGTGACAAACAGTGCCACAATTTCGACTGTGGACGAGCTCATACGGCAGAATCTTCAGATAACCACACGTGAAATTGCTGTTGAACTGCCGATAAGCAAAGGAACTGTGCATCACATAATCTACAAAACGCTTGGTTACGGCAGAGTTTGTGCCCAAGCATCTGTCAGAGAATCAGAAGACGGCGAGAATGGGTGTTTGCCTGACCCAGCAGTTTCTACACTGAACCCATTGACTCCCTTCCTACGCACTGGGATCAGTGTATCAATGTCATTTATTTATAGTTCTACTGTTCCACATGAACTGTAATTAGAAAATTGTTATTCAAGTTTCTTTACATTCTCCTTTTCATTTGGGTACACCTTATACATGAATGTCGTTTGGGGATGGACCTCATCATTTTGACACGTCGCCAAATAACAATGACACTTGATGATGGACCCCCTTCTCTAAACTTCCATAATCATCTTAATGGGCAATTGGGTTTCAAACCCAGGACCATACATGCCAACATTGGATAGGTGGCTGTCCGTAACAGAAGGTCTAGGAAGATAGGGCTTTACTTTCTTGCATATGAAGTATACACGAGGTATTCCAATACAACACGAGGTATTCCATTCAACCTCCAGATTTTGATAAGTGTCAACATCTTTGAATTCAGGGGTGAAAAAAGATTTACCTCTTTATGTAAAGAACAAAAATGTACAATCTAAATTAATGAAATTTGGCAAGTGGTCTTTACATCAATATACGAGATCTGTACCAAATTTTGTATTCAATTCGGTATTGGAAAGAGGTTATTATCCCAAATACGTGTTCAATTTTCTTGATCGCATTGTGAAACTTGAAAAACATGCCATATCTACAAAGATTATTTTAATGTGAACACTGCCTGCCTATAGAGTAAAAACACATTTATTTGTGTCCAAGTTATCATGACTATAATTGGAGGAGAATTTTATAAAAATTGTGCGAACCAGAGAAGAAAAAAAGAGCACAGCAACCACACTGGCATGTTTGAATCAATAATTTTCTAAATCACAATTGGAAAACTTTAAATTATAAATCAGGAAATCAAAATATTCCTTTTGGTTATTTTTAGACTGTTAGTTGCATAATAATCAAGACTGTTTAGTTGCATAATAATGAGAACCATCATATTTCTCCAAACGAAATAAGTGGCATACATCACTTGGGGGGGGGGGACATTTTAACTCTTTTATACCCTACTCCAAGAAAAGAAGAAAAAAACTTTAAAAAAAAAACGCTTTCACCAATGCATTAAAAAAGAGAAAAATTTTTCCTCAAAAATCTGAAGGTCAAAACAAAAATCGTAAAAGCGTGAGGTGCAGGTAGAAAGGCAGTAAGTAAATTAGAATTGCAATCATGTTTATAATATATTTTATATGATGAATGTTTAATAACATTTCGTTTCTTATGATGATCATCTTGGTTTTATATCTTTCTTCTATTGTTTTCAGTGCCTCATGCTTTTACGATTTTTTGTTTTGACCTCCAGATTTTTGAGGAAAAATTTTTCTCTTTTTTAATGCATTGGTGAAAGCGTTTTTTTAAAAGTTTTTTATATTTATTATTTTCTAGTTTTTAGTCTTTATGTCATAATTCAGTATCATAAATAGTTTGGGATCTTAAAATCAATTTTTCATGAACTAATTCCAACAATCATTTTATTGAAAAGAGCTCTAAAATTATTGAAATATTACATTGTCATCAAGATCCAAAGAATATACAAAATTTCAGATATATAATACATCAGACAATGAGTGAAAAATCCATCACAAAATTCTGACCTTACAAACAAACATAAAATATTTCGAACTTAAATCCATTGTTCTTCAACTAATTCCAGCAATAATTTCTTTAAAAAGATCTATAATAGGATATACCTATTTTTATTGAAACATTTAAATTACTGTTTAAAGTATTTTATTTCTCAAAAATACTATAGATGGCGCCACTGAAACCTACCGAGTGCAAACATAATTTTCCGAATTTTTTTTTCTAAATTGATAATTGAGAACTCTAAAATTATTAAAATATTGCATTGCCATCAAGACCCGATAAATATACAAAATTTCAGAACTCTAGTGCATTAAGGAGCGAGTGAAAAATCAATCACAAAATTCCAACCTTACACACAAACATTTTGAACTTAGTTAAAGCGTTTGAAAAAACAAACATGCTTCTCTTCCCTTTTTTAATGCAGCTCTCATAAATTTGGGCAACCCTTGAATAGCCATTTAGGTAGTGGGTACGGTAGTAGGTTAGCACTTGGGTAGCCGTTTATATGGCTCCTATAAGACTTTGATTATAGCACTGTCACAAATAACAGAAGTCAGAGCACAGAACTGACAAAAAAATCCTACCTCTTGTGAGACAAAATCTCGCCAAGCATTTTCGTCTTGCCAAAGGGCACGAGTAAATTCTCCCGAGTGAAATAGAGCTGAAATAAAATACAAATACAGTTTAGTAATATTATATCTAAAAATGTTTAACAACAATAAAATGATAGAAGCCTATAAAAATCTAATAATCTTCTGAAATGTGGACAAACCAATAAGATCATCAGCTGCTTACTTATCTAATTAACCGTTTCCAGGCAAATAAATTAGGTTTCTTAAGATTTTAGATAGATTAGTTAGATCTAAACATCAATTTTCCATTTCAGTTCTATTTGATTTCCATCTGTATGTATCATAGCATTGGCAAAAAACTTATTTTATTTTTTTGGTCTTTTTGTGAAGTGTGCATTGTAGCCATGGGGGAGCTGCAACGCATCTTACATTGTGTAATGATGCCTTTTGGCATAACTTAAGTTTTGCTGTTTCTAATTATTTTTGAATAACAAATATTAATCATTAATTTACTTCATTATTACTAATATTTAATTAATTTTAATTAAAAATAATTCTTTTCAATTATTTTTCCCGCATTCATTACTCAATTGTGGCTGAAAAATAAAAAAGTCATGCAACTATAAGGTTAAAATAAATACATGTGTAAGCACCTTACCTTCATATTTATTTATGAAAAAATTTAATAACACAATATTTTTAGTTCATTTTTGTTTATTAGTAATTATCCTTCATATTTTATTTTTTTTATTTACATTGAAATCTTATCATCAACAAACTTTCTGCGGCACAAAAATTTATAAAACTCCACTTCTACAGTCTCTAGAACGGAAGCAGGTGCTGCATTCCCGACAGCACCTTCCTCCCTTCACAAACTGTGGAGCGGAACCAATACGTTTCGTTACTGCACATGGTTAGCAGAAGAAATCTATACCTTCTGAAAGTTTTCTCTCTACAAGAAGAGGAATGCTGCTTCTCATTGCATATCTCCTGAATAGTGAAAGCTCTAGAAGGAATGCTATTGGATTGTCGATGGATTTAGACATCATGTGCAAAATTTTTTTTAAAAAAATGACGGAGGCTGTCTTTTTCAAACAGCCGCTGATGTTAAAGGCGTAGGACAACCTTACTCGCGTGACTCTTTTCCAATTTTCAAAATTTTTTTTGTAACTTCCGGTGTTACCCTTTATTTCTAAAATAAGACATTAGTTATGTTTTTAACATACATAGTTACCGAGATATAGAGGATCGCGTCACCAATTCAAGCGTATTTTCGCCCAACTTTGCGACTCGATACTAACTGAACTACAATTCTGATTTTGAATTATTTTTTTTTTTGTAACTTCTATTGTTACACATTATCTCTAAAATAAGACATTTTTAACATATGTAGTTACCAAGATATAGAGGATCTCACATACAACGTTTTTTGTGGCATTTTGGCGTGTGAATCAAATTCCTTCCCGAGACCCCCAATGGAAGGAACGTAGTCCTACGTTAAAATTTTTATTATATTTATACACTGAAAAAATTGGGGAGTGTTTCAGTTCTACAGAGCCTGCACATGAGCCACCCCTGGATTTGACGTGATATGTTATGGTTCCCAAATTGTGGTATGCGTACCCCTGGGGGTACTTGAAGGACCAGTTGGGTATACGTGAACTCAAAGTCGGTAATGGCGAACACAAGAAGACATATAGGTTTAAAAATATTACAGAATTTTATGTGAAAAGTAAAAGGAGAAGTCCTAAAGCCTATCCTCAAAATGGCGAAAAAACAAAGCAAAAGGAAGTGTCATTTTTAGGTATCCTTATAAAGTTAATGCTAAATTATTACAATACTGCTTACGTTTATTTTGGAGTGGAAATAATACTATTGTAAAAACGGAATAAAACGTAAAATCAAAAATACCTCCTGCAAACGTAATTAATTTAAGTCATTTGACTCTTCAGCTGACTGAAGCCCTTAACAATTGATAAAATCTTCTTTGCATAGACGGGTGGTTGGGGGGGGGGGTGTATGACAGAAGGGGTTACTTGAAAATAAAATGACTAACCAAGGGGTACGCGAGGGAAAAAAGTTGGGAACCCTTGTGATAGGTGCGACAAACACAAACTATTATCCAAGTCACAGAATTTGACAAATCAGGCCCATTATAAGGAATGACTAAATTTTTTAAATTTGTAAACTTTTGTGTTAGATAAATTAATTTCTGTTTTGGCCATATTTAAATTAATATATATTAAAATTATAAGTTTAAATGTGTAAGTACTACAAATTATTTTTGTGTTAATCTCAAGTAAGTTAAACTTTCCTCACTTTTATTTACATCTCAATGTCTGATGTAAACAAACAGCAGCCACTGAAATGCATTGACTGACATGCTCAGTTAACAGTGAGTGTTCACCCTTGCAAGCATGCTCAGTAGTTAGGGGGAGTTTTACTTGTGTTTGAAATGTTTCTGTCTAGTTTTCAGATTGTTCACGAATCTCTTAGCAGATGTGTAGTAAGACATGTTGTGCATTTTTGAAATTGAATCTTAATAGTTTTTAATTATGCTTAATAAAAGCTTGAGTTTTATTTTTAAATTCAGCTTATTTATTTCATATTTGGGTTTACACAAACATAAACCCAACATATTGTTCGTTTCAATATCCTGAGAATACCACTTTTGCACAATTTTACATCAGAAAGGGGTGTCAGGCAATGAGTCAGATGAGCGCATTTTGGAGTTCTTTGTTAGATCACGCTAAGTAAAATGTAAACATCTCCCCTCCATTTTTCACTTTTCCCCTATTTTGATGAAAATAACTCCGACTGGTGCATGCGCAAAAGATTTGAGGGTTTCGGAATCCGAGAGCACACTATATTACTATTATTTGAAAGCACTAGATGGAATGCCTCAAATGTCTTAAAGATTCGTAATTGAATCAAAATTAGAATAAATTGTCAAAACAGAATTTAATTGTATAGTAAAAAAAATTCAACTGTGAAGGGGTTTAAACGTTAAATAATAAAAAGTTATCCGGAACATCGGAAAATCTGAAATGTATTAAAGAACTCAAAAAGCCATGGTGTTCCGAAATGTCAAATATGAGATCTCAAACCATCTGTTCACAAGTTCTTCAGTAGCTTCTAAAAAAATTTCCAAGTACTAAACACTTTATTACGTAAAAGTATGCTTAACCCTTTTGCGTTCATTGGTTTTGCAATGAAGCCACACATTGAACATTTTTTTACTGTGCATGGGCGAAATGGGGCGTCATTTTTCTTTCATAACTTACGAGCCAGATATATAGGGCAACTTACATAAAAATTCCAGTTCAATACAGTTAGTATTCACAAAGATATTGGCATTGCAAGAGCTCAATTGCTTTTGATCTCTAAGAGAAACAAAATGATGAGGGTTCTTGCACAAATTGATATTCTTTAAAATTCAATCTTCGTAAGTAATATTGAATTTTATGAAGGTTGAATATCTTGAATACTCAAGTGTACTTATGAAAAAACATTTACGATTTGCTAAAAATAGTTTTTTGAACAGAATGTAGGAGGAAAAAAAAAAATCCTCCAGCCCCAAAATTCTCAGATATAATTATTTAGAATAAAAAATTATGTCTGATGATGACACTTTTTGTATTTTAAAAACTTGTAAAAAGGATATTGAGTACATTTAAAGGTTTGCACACTCATATATTCCATTTGAGGTTTTAAAAAAATCAGATACCTGAAGATTTTCCGCAACATATTCCCGATTCGTATCCCACTCAGGAGGATTCTCAGGATCAAACATGATGTTCAGATGGTCCACAAATCTATAAGAATAATAAAACAATTGAAGCAATAGCAAAAATAATATATAACAAGCAAGTCAAATTTAGCATAGTCAGTCTATTGCAAAGATCTTGCACCTTAAGATCATACATAGTTTTACTAGTTGTATCTAATTATTAAACAAGTTTCCATCAAATGTTCCATCAATCACTAATTTTTATATAGACTCTTTAGTTTATTTATAGATACATGCTCTAAGATTAAAAATGTAATCATTTGAAAAAAAAAAAAGATTTTAAATCTCACAAAAAAATTCTAAATTTTTTTCACTTATCTTAACAAATATGGGATAGGCACTTAATTATTCACACACATAATTAAAATCTACTGCAATTTCAATGAAATAGTATCACTAGAATTTTACAAATATTTATAAGTTAGGAAATAAAGAATTATCAAATGAAACTATTTCTTAGTTGGTCTATTTATATATAAGCAAGGAGTTTTTTTTTCTTCCCAAAAAATGAAATCAGTGTCCAATAAGACCTAAAATCAATGCTATTCACCACACTTTTGTGAGTAATCACAGCAAACGAGATTTACTAAAAAGCAGGAAAAATTATCATACAGAATTTTTTGAAGTAAATATTCGTCAGTAAAAATTGAAGGATTTTTTTGCAATGATCCACATAAATTTTCAGAAAAGGTGCAAAAATATCTGAAAAAATATTAATAAATTAGTCAAAATTTGATTCTTTTTATATTTTGAAGCAAAGGTGCTTTCATAAAAATGTAAATGTTTATTTTCTCTTTTTCTGTGAAACTTAGAATTAATTTCTGGCTTGTGTTACACATTCATCTTAACAATTAAAGTTATGAGAGAGAAAAAAATCCATATGCACCTTGAGTCTTCAGAGAACTCTTTGATGTAGTCAGTAGTTCCATATTCGGGGTACATGAAAATAACAGGCCACACCAGTCTCCCTGCATTCAAATGGACCATTGCATCTGACAATGAAGGATGAATGGGTCTTTCGCATTTTGCAATATTGTCTTCGGCTATGCAAATGCCCCTCTCCTGTAAGAAAAATTCCATTGCTTCAATACCTTAATATTGTGACAAAATTGTCTTGTGGGTGTACGTGAATGCAATCCAATAAGCAGGACTTTAAAAAAAACTCTTTATTTTACAAATATTCTAGGAAAAGAAACGCAGCACAAGTATTACACAGCACTAGTAAGAATTCACAGCAGAGACTACCAGTCAATCTCAACACAGCGCTCAAAGGTTTCTTATTAACTCACCAGCTCGCTTGCTGATCAAAATCCAACTGACTCTTCTTGGCTGGAGAGCTTGCCTTTATACTTTTCAACAGGAAGTCATTACGTAGGAAGTGACGTAATCTCTGGAAAGTTCATGAAACCAGTAGAAATAAGTTGAAAGTTCAAGATCCTTCTAGAAAGTTCTCTTTGTCGCCAAGATTAGCATCTCAGAGAAACGACTTTATAGCTTTGTAACAATATATATAAATATGTGCCATTTGCAGCTCCCAAAAACAAGCGGGAGTGGTCTCCCCTAAACTTTCTCGTATACTTCTCGAAAAAGGTGCTGTTTCCCCTCCACCTTCTTTGTATACTTCGTATACGAGAAAGTAAAAAACATTATTTAGCTATAGAATTTGCAACATTTATAGCAGCAGTTTCCAACGCATGGACGCAGACCACTTGTCGGCCTCAGATAGCATATCAGTGGGTCGCAGAAGGCTAGTCAAGAGTCGAAGTCAAGGAAACTTCAAGAGTCGCAGCTTGTTTTTTTCTCTTCTTTATTTGATATATTTTTGCAGTAAGCTTTATTAATTGTTGACATATGTGTGTATATAATATATAAATGTATTATTTGTGTTTGCATTTATTTACTTATATATTTACTCTCCTGCCACCACGAGAAAGACACCAGATGTGCCGGCAGCGGTCGTTATGGAAACGGAATGTTCCACTGTATTTTGGTGTGAAGGAAAGGGCTTTATTTCATTGGTGCAGATAGAACCGGGGAAGTATGATTTTGCTTTGTACTTCGGTCGAAAACGAATCCCTCGCCTAATGAAGTGCGCTTAGTTTGCCAAATGTTGCGGTTGATTTTATACCCATTTCCCTCCTTACTTCGACTTGTCTACCTGAGACGACTGGTTCAGGGTTTTCTCTTGGTGGTAGGACAGTAGGTGGCGGGCCGAGAAATATTTTTAATATAACAGGTGGTCTGAACAATCAAAAAAGGTTGGAAACCGCTGATCTATAGCAAACGATGGATCATATGAATTCACTTTCCAAATGTAAACATTATTAAAGTCGGAAAGAAAATAGAGTCAGAAATTTTTAAAAATACAAAAAAAAAAAAAAAATTTCTCCAGAAATATCAAAAACCTAAATTATTTGAAATACCTTTTTTTTTTTTTTTTTAAAAAAAAGAGTGAGTGTAAATTAAGCATTTAAAAAACTTTTTAAATCCAAACTTATTTTAACTACAAAAGCACAATAAAAAATAAGAATTGGGTATTTTCAATTCTGAAACTCCTTTTCCTTTTGGCAAGCTTTTGAACAGTTGGTGCGATTATGGCAAGCTTGGCAACAAATCTATCGATCTCAGCCATAAATGTTTTTTTTTAGGATGCAGAGTCCTCATTGTAGCGAGCAGGGTTTGAATAGTAAACCTGGGGGTTGGCGAGCATTACAGAGCAGAGCCCTCTAGTATATTAGAAAAGGGCTTGGGTAGGGTTAAATCCTCAATAATACAGGTTCTTTGAACTCCTATGAATATTTACTTCATTTCTGCTACAGAAATATCTCGCAATCCATCACAGAATAATTTCCTCACGCCTCCAAACACAGAAAAACAGAGCATTAATAATTAATAATATAAAAACCCAGTAAAACATAATTATTAGTAAATTTTAGACAAATATTTCAAATTCTACATTCTTTCTATATTATTTTTGCTTATTAATAATGAAGAATTAAGCAGAAGCACTTGATGTTGATGCTTTTCGTGATCATACTTAAGAATGATCATACTCATTCAAAATATATTTTCCTGTTAACAGTTGTTTCACATTGGTTAGTTTACCTACTCAGCAGATTATTAAAAAAAAATAATCGATTTATATTTTATGATTTGTTCAGGAAATTTCATAGTTGTTTTTATAACATTTAAAATTAGTTTATAATAATACAAAATGATACGATTACTTTAGGATGACAACAATCCGTTTTCAATGCATAAATACTTTGTGTTTCATCTGAACAAATATATAAAAGGAGAACCTTCTGTTACAAACTTTTCACTCACATATTTTTAATTTTCAAATCCATTTCATGAACTCAAATCAATAATTAGTAACAAAAATATAACAAGTAATAATACACGATTATGAAATAATAATAATAAAAAAAAGTTTTAATTCGGTAGTTTGCGGTGCTCATCTAATTATTTACTTATTACAAAAACCTCCCTTAAAGCTGTTTCATTCGTTTAATAATTGCATCTCTCACATTAAAGGAGATTTTATTCTATAAATTTACATTTGCATTTTTTTTCCTTCAAAAATTAACATAACACAAAAGATACTGTAATCAATTCCGGAATAAAAATGTTGTAATGGTATCATTTTAAAAATGTCATTTGGATCCAAATTTAACACAAAGGTTGAATTGAATTAAATTTGTCCAATAGTTATAATTTATTTATATTTATTTTTTTAATTGCTTACATTACACCACTGTAACTTTAACCTGTCCAAATATAACAGTAATAGAAAGATACAAAAAATATATAGCTTCACAATGTAAAAGTTACAAAATAAATTAATTCCCCTTTTCATAGAAGTGATTTCATAAACATGTCAATTAGTACTGCTGCAATTGATTATTTTCGGTTTTGGCTATAATTATTAGGAAAACACTGGTAATTTGCTTCAGATTATGGTAGTATTCAGTGATTATTTACCCGTACACACAAAAAATTATGCACATTATTTGCTACAAAATAATTTTAAGAACATCATGAAGACTAGTTTAGAGAGTAAACTAAATTATGGCTTTAAACTGAACCTAAAATGAAACCAAACTATAAAACTAAAATTGTGGTGATATTCAATATTTAGTTACCAATCAAGCCAAATTTCCAAAATACAAACATATGGTAATTGGATTATGGTAATACAGTAGACTCCGCTTAATGTGACCATTTCGGGACTTAAGAATTTTTATAGCATTAACCGATTGATAACAATAACTGAATTGGGTAAAATCAGCTATTTTTTTATCGCATCAAGGCAGGGTTCATACACATTTCCTTAAAAGAAAATCAAGGTCTTTTAAGGACTTACAAAACCAAAATATAAGGACCTCTAAATTGAATAAACTTAACGAATTGTCGCAAGCATTTTTAAATAAAATGTCTCATTTTTGCAAATTCAACCTATTAGATGATAAAGTATAATATAAAACATAGATTGAAGATACATTACAAATTTAACACAACAAAAATTCTTAAAAATATGAGTTAATAAATTGATAAAAAAAACCCATGAAACTGGTAATCAATTAAATATCTTTTAATTCCAAGCTTTTTTCATTCAATTTTACACCCAAGGTATTTATTTTAATTTCTTTTCAATAATTGTTTTTCCATGCGATTGAATAAATAAATTTATGTCCTTTGACTTTTCAGCCTCATTAGCTAAATCATTTGCTTCCCCATTTGTTTGGAACATTTTCTTTTGTTTTAAAAAAATCTATTTCCTCCTAGAGCTTTTCGTTTCAGTTGTTTTGTTTCAGTCTTTTCTTTGGATCTTTCACTTTCTAAATACAGCATGTATTTTGCTCTAGCTGATGTGGCAAAAAGTAAGGACTTTTAAGGATGTGTACAAGGTACCCTACAAGGGAAAAGAAACAAAAAGGGGGAAAAAAACTTACCTCAGGGCTATCTATAATTTATTTCAAAAATAAATAAAAAAAATTATCACTTGTTGCTTGACAATAATTATTCTTTAAAAGTTCATTTATATATTTTTCGTACTCATATTGCTTTTTAAAATTTGTTGAATGAACAAAATATCAAGGGCTTGCCTCATTTCGGCGCTAGTTGGAGAATTTTCTTCACCACATTCGTCCCGTCAGAATCATCAACTTTTATTGCTTGGTCTTGCTCATAAACAGCTTGGCAAATTTCCAAGTCTGTTAGTGTGGCAGCTACTGGAATGTCCTCGTCAATGGACATCTACTCTTCATACTCTTCCTTTTGTATACTTTCAGGAGGTTCAATGACAATTACAGATGGTCACGTCTCTGCCCGCTAAATGGACAACCTTCAAAGATAAGTTATGAAAAATAAATCCCGAAATCCTAGGGATGTGGGAGGGGGCCCAGATGTTACTTTACAAGTCGAGCAAGAAATTCTACGAACATCAATCGTTAACGCTGTTTGAAAATGAGGTATCTATCAATTCTCCACTTCAAAACTGATAATATTAAACTATGTAGTGATCACACTAAACGAATTATTTTGTGTACATTTGAATATGTTGGTTCGGGACCAGAGGTTTTTGATACTATAAAGTGAACGATAAAATTAACCGCAATCACATTAAGCGGAGTCTACTTTATACTCATATGTTCATTTCTAATAATAATGCAAACTGTCTGTCTGTTGACACTCTACAAGACAACTGTGTTGACTTAGAGACATCAAATATGGCACAAACATACTTGAGGGTAGGAATCTCAGTGATTTTTTTGCAATTTTAATTATGTAGAAATTAAACAAAATGTTGGCATTTGTCTTCAATAACTTCTAAAAATTATAGCACATAAAAATAATTTTTTCCCCAGAATCTTAAAATTAAGAAAACATATATTCAACGATCCCAATTTAGTTGCTCTACATATTCATTCTTAATTTTAAGAATTTTTTTTTAATATGATTTGCAACAATACTTTTCATTTCTGTAGTGAAAGTCAGGTCAGTCTCACTGTTTCTTCAAATCTTTAAATTGCAAGTTTATTCTCTGTCAAAAAATAAAAATTATATTTAGTTTTTGCATACTAACTTAAAAATATATTATTTTTTAATGATGCTAATTTTATTACTAATACTTTGTCCTTAATTTTAACAATATTTTGAAAATTAATTCTGAAATATAGTATGTAACCTTTTTTCATTGCTTCGCCAGTTTTTTCTACCCCAATTGTTTGCCCATATATCATTTTTTCTTCTTTTTTTAACATCTGTTTTGATAGATTCATTTTTTAACTATGATCATCTTAGCCCATCTCTTCGACTGTTGCAAGATAACCTTTTCTGCACATTATATCAAAGTGCCCAATCCTATTGAGGAAAAAAATTCAAGGACTTTAAAGGATATTTCCAAGAAAATTCAAGGACCATAAAATTACATATTTTGGATATAAAAATGCAAATGATATATTTAAATCAAATTAATCATTTGCATTTTTATTTTTGAAATGAAAAATTTGATACGGATCAACAACTCTAGTGATAAAATTGTGTACCAAATTTTATCCATCAAGCTCTATGAAATTTTGCAAGATAATTGCAGGACTATTTTACTCGACAGAGAAATAACCTCTGTAGCTTTTACTGTATTGTCAAATTAAGCTGTCTCTGAATATACAAATAGAGAAAAGATTGATTATTGTTATCATTCCTAACAAACACCCTTTTTCTGGTGGTGGAATTCTCAAGACAAAACCAAGTCACAAACTGGTTTTCTTTTCTGTCCCAAAAAATATTAGATGGACATTTTGCTTATTTCTCAAGGACACAATGAAAAATTAAATACTTTTCCAGGGCCCCGAGTAAGGCAAATAAAATTCGTGGGAACCCTATATATTATTCATTTGTGTGCTATGATTAGCTTAACACTTTCAAGGGCCATTTTTTTCTAGTAATGGTATAATAAAATAACTTTGGGGTTGAGGTTAATTTGAGAAAAGAAATTCATTTAGCTTATTGGATGATATTATTTTTTCGGTACTTTTCCTTTAGCCGGGCGCATATGTCGCCAATTGTGAACCAAACGTAAGCCAAGTCGCCAAGAGAATGGTTGTAAGAAATTTGGCGGAATTCTACATTATTTGGCGATTTTTCGCTTGCTCCCGGCTAACGGAAAAGTACCGAAATTTGACTACTTCATTGAACTTAATATAATCTAAAAGTTTTAAATTTTAACAAACAAAATTTGAGATACTGAATTTCTGAAAAAATCTGGAATTCCCTACAAACATGGATCACCTATATCTTCCTCAAAAAAAAAAAATAAATAAATAAAAATCCCAAGTAGTGTATTCTCCCTTACAGAGAAGAAAGAAATTAAATTATGACTTGAGACCTAGTTACGTCATCCTTGCACTCAAAGTAGTATATGTAGATTATCATTAAACTTAATTAATTGAGCTTTCAGAGACCAAAAAATAATTTTCAAAAGATGGTTAAAAAAGGTAAATAGATTTTACCTGTATAGCACTTTTTACTTCTTCAAGTTCTTTCTTCTTCTTGGCTTCTAAGACGAGAGCTTTTCTTTTGTTTCTCTGGGCAATTTTCTGCAGAAAATTGAGCATTTATATAAATAAGCTTAAACAAAAAAAATCTTAGTAAAAACTATCTAAAGTTTTAAATGCCACATATACTTGAAACAGACATATTCAAATCACAATTATTTGTAGTTTTATGTAACTATTTCATTTAGATCAGAAAAGTTTCAAGTATAAATCACATTAGGATACCTATCAAGCCAGAAGAAAAGAAATTTAAAAAATAAATTATGACCTTACTTTATGAATGCACTCGAGTTTCACTGATAATTTATTTGAAACTATTATGAAATTAACGAATGACTATTGTCATTTTAAATTGTTCAAATTTCCATTAAAAACATATTTAGAATTTTAAAAAGATACTGCTTGCCCTAATTTCAGCCCTTACTATACCAAATTGCTGAACAAAATTTCTGAAAGCACAATACATATTTCTAAAAGGAATATAAATTTTTAAAAAACTCATAAGGTCCAATTTATTATTTTGGGAAATGGAGGAAGCAGACAGATGCATTTCTCCCCTTGCATTTTTTTTCCCTAATGAGGGAAAAATGATGCTCATTTTTAAAAGAAAGAACCCAGAATCAAAATATGCAGATGATTCAAGAAATTACTTTAATAATTAGTTTTTCTTATTTATTCAGCACTTTTTGCGCCTCTTAAAAATCATGACTTAGTTTGAAACCAGACATTCTAACTGATTGTTGCTTTTCTAAGATGAAATTAGAATTCGGGGCTTTTTCTGGAACTTTTGTAACCAAAACCTTCTGAATATATTAAATTCTGTAATGCATCCATTAATGGCCTATGGTTTTGATTTTTTTTAAATTTAAAGTATGAAATTTTGTAAATGGATGAAATGTGTGCTTCAACATATAATTAAGAAGTTTACAAATTCCAATCAATATGAACAAACTTTTCAATGAAAGAAATTTATTACAAGTACAAAAGAATTAAAATATGAAGAGGTAAAATGACTTCCTATAACTAGGCTTGCCAGACATCCCGGTGTCCCGGCCGATTTACTTCACGTCCCGGTAAAAATTAAATTTGATTATAGATGACCAAAAAAAGTCTCAAAATAATTAACTGTGAAGGATTATTCAGGATAATTACTTTGTCATTTATTTCACTGTATTGTATGAAAAGTGAAAACTATAAAAGAGTGACGGTCTTCTCATAGAAAAGAGAGAGTTTTTCTGTGGGTCTGTTAATAAATAATATTGTCATCGTATTGTCTTGAAACCGAGTAGATAGAACTTACAGTTTTTGAAGGTCTGAAAGCATTTTATTTAGACCAAGAAATGTGCCCATCAACAATAATTGAATGAGATGTGATGAAATGGGATTTTTAGCAACAAAGGCCATTATCCCCTAATGCCAAAAAGGATGCACTCAATAAATGCCAAAAAAGATGCACTCAATAAATGTCAAAAAGGATGCACTCAATAAATGTCAAAAAGGACGCACTCAATAAATGCCAAAAAAGATGCACTCAATAAATGCCAAAAGGATGCACTCAATAAATGTCAAAAAAGGATGCACTCACAATAAATGCCAAAAAAGGATGCACCTCAATAAATGTCAAAAGGATGCACTCAATAAATGCCAAAAAGGATGCACTCAATAAATGCCAAAAAAAGATGCACTCAATAAATGTCAAAAGGATGCACTCAATAAATGTCAAAAAGGATGCACTCAATAAACGCCAAAAAGGATGCACTCAATAAATGCCAAAAAGGATGCACTCAATAAATGTCAAAAAAGATGCACTCAATAAATGCCAAAAAGGATGCACTCAATAAATGTCAAAAAAGATGCACTCAAAGTCAAAAAAGATAAGATTAACAATAAAAAACTTGTTTACCGATTCAACGGGCGGGAATCTACAGTTAAAGGCTTGATGACATGTAAAATTAATATCGGATTGGCTTGTGAAGATTTTTACAACAAGATTTAAAAAAAAGACTTCTTGAAAAAAGTCCTAGCCAATGAAAAGTACATGTAAATATTGTTCAAATTTGTATTGCTAATTCAAAGTGTTTCTTCTTACTTAAGTAACTTATAAATATTAACATGTAAGAAATAAAATGTTTAAATTTATATGCTTGTGTCATTTATTATTACCCCTGATTTAGGTTCCTAATTAGTAACCATTTATTCATAGCATTGAGAATAAACTGCCCTCTAAAACCCGCCAAGGGTGTGTACCCTTGAATACCTGCGAAGCTGGGGGGCATTCCGGTGTCCCGGTTGAACATTTCAGAAATCTGCAAGCCTACCTATAACTAACATTTAGAAACAGGGCTTTTTTCTTTCTTTCAGATCCTTCAACATTTGTCAACAAAAATTAATAAGGAAATCCATCTAGATTTAAATATTAAATTAAAATGTTCTGAATAACTGTTTAAAATTAATTATTAATGTTAATAACTGTTTGTTAGATAGTATATCATTTCATCACTTTATCTGTTTGGATCAAAAGTTTAGAAAAAATTCAAGTGGAATCCCAATCAAATCAAATCAAATTTTAATTACTTACACAAATGATATTTTAGCTTATGAAGAAAAAAAGTAAATACCTTTTCCTCTTCGGCCTTATTTTTTAATTCGACAAGAGTCTTATCATCAGGCTCCACCTGAAAGGAAGACGAACAATTTTCTTCAATTTGATGCTTAACTGTAACCAAGCTGCATGTATTAAAAGTACTATATTATGCTATACATGGGTATCCACTAATATTAAAAAAATTTCTCTTACAAAATATTTAATTTTAAGTAAAATAAGCAAACTAAAGATATTTCATTAGTGACATATTGTACATATAAATGCCCACTTACATTAAACAAAATGTTCAAATTAATTACTAATATAATAGCCCAGATCTCTCGGTAACGCTCCGACGTCACCAACAATAAAACTCGCGCCATAGCACTGCGAGACGTTAAACAGCATTATTTCATTGTCAGAGAACCTAAATTTCAGTCATTTTAAATTTAAAAGAGTCATTGTCATTCTAATTTCAAATTGAATAGCTCTAAAATAGTGAAATAAAATTTTCTATCGATTGATATAAAATTTATCTCACTACGATCAATAGTTCCCGAGAATTTTTAAATTATATTAATCATACATTTCAAATTATTTTCCATTTTTTAATAGAAAGTAGTAAATTACGTTAGTGGTATACCATGCGCAAGATATAATTTGGACGCCATGATGGACGATGGATTTCACTGATGGATTTTTTGGATGCCAGGATGATTTTTTGAATAAAGAAATATGTAAATAAAAAAAAAATATTTCCTGTCATAAAACATATGTTTATTTTGTTTGTTTCCAATCCATGTTGAACATTTCTCTTGCATATATATCTATTTAAACACGTCAAATTTCATGGGAAATCTCTCGAATGAAGAGGCAATTTGCACCCGTCATACCATGACTGGTGTTTTTCTAGTAGTAATAATAAAAAGAGAGAATCAGTTAATTTAATCTCTTTAAGGATAGTTAGCTTTAAGTTAAAAAAATAATTCATATGTAGGGAGAACGAGTTCAATTTTTACTAGCTCACTGAATTGCTGCTAACATAAAACAAATTAAACAAAACATGCATTTTTTTAATATTTTTTTTGCATTTCAACTTTAGTGACAAATATTTCCAAACTAGAACTAATTTAAAATTTAAAAGGTCTCCCTCCCCTGCCTCCTTTTAAACAAATACATTTAAAACAAAAGTTAAATTTTCTGAAAATAAGCCTAAATTTCATCTTATGGACAATGTTATTTGAATTTGACATGACCGAGTTAAATAAAAAATAATACAAACTATTAAAAGCATAAAAAAATAATCAAAAGCAAAAAAAAGACAAAGCATTTACATTCAATCCTTCGTCACACCATGCAATGCAGTCTACCCACTCCTGCAATTGATAACAACACATAGCACCTAAGAGGGGGAAAAATTCGGTTAAAAAGATAGATATAGACTTTTGAAACAAGGAAATAAATCATCATGATGCTGTACAGAAGAGTTAAAAAAAAAAAAAAAATAGTTTTAAACGCTGTATCTGGGCTGCCATTCTATGGGCCTGGAACAGCCAAAAAAGGAGGATGATTAAGCATTGGTTGCTTTTTGCTTAACACATTATTTATATCCTTTCTGTATCATTTTTTTAAAAATTATGTAACAAAAATTTCAATTTATGATTAACTAATGATAATTTCAACTTGTTTAAAAAGATGTTAATAATTTAAATCGTTCTACAGAGAATTCAAAATAATAAAGTTTACGAAACATATTTTCAGAATTTAATTTCCCACTCATTTACATTTAACATGAAAAATTCATTATAGAGAATAATTTTATAACCATTTAAGTAACAGTAATTCTTTTTGGCAAAAATATTTTTTGAACCATTTCTGACGCAATATTTTAAAGCTGAAAATTTACAATAACATTGAACTTCAGTGTTAAATTGACTGATACATCTGCAAAGTAATTATTTTTAAAAAAACAGTTTCCAAAAAGCAATATGAGGAGATGAAATTGGATTTTGAATTCCCCCCCCCCCTTACTTTTCATTTGACCTTTCTAAAATTGAAATACTTCTATCAATGAACATAATTTGTTTTCAAAAGCACAATTAAAAAAGATGAACTAATGATATTTAACTTTTTAGTTTCTGACTCTTCTTCTTACTCATTTTAGAATTACTATTTTTGAGTTTCGAATAATTGCTTAAAAACATATTTAAAAATTTTAAAACTTGTTACAAAATTTTAACATCTTCTTCTGTATATGTCAATTTCCTCTTATCAATATCAAGCAAATATTCCTTCGCACAGAACTTGTTATTGCAATTTTTTTCCACTGAGACACTAATTTTATAAAATCACTACTTTGTAAGTGAGGTTTCTATTTATAAAAGGTGTATCAGAAATTGTAAACATACAAATGTATTAAATTTTTTTCAGTATAGTTATAAAAATTTAACTTTTTTTTGGCACATTCCCAAATCTGGAGTGATATTTCTTTTTCTAAAAAATCCCAAAGAAATTCTTTCAAATAAAAGAGCCATCGCTTATTGGAGGACTGTAATGACAGAAGAGGTCAGAGTTCCAGGCCCATAAAACTAGTTTTTTTATTGATATCCCTCAAAGACCTCGGCCCTACCAAGCCTCCAAAAATTTGTTGGCTATAGAAATTTTTGCTCTCTTATTTTTAATATTTTATGATTTAATCCTTGTAAGTAAGGCAGAATCTATAAGTGAAATTTAAGAAAAAAATATCATTTAAATGTTTAATTAAAAATATTGTTCATTTGAAACATTTTTCCATAAGAAATTGAGAAATGAAAATTTTATATCTCTTATTTTTAATACCTAATAATTTAATCGTTGTAAATAAGGCAGAATCTATAAGAGAAATTTAAGGAAAAAATATTTAAATGTTAACTAAAAATATTGTTCA
>BGPR01000377.1:498431-571767 GCA_013235015.1 Araneus ventricosus | reverse complement strand
GAAAAAATATTTAAATGTTAACTAAAAATATTGTTCATTTGAAACATATTGAGAAAATATGCTATACGAAGATATCAGGTCTCTCTCTCTATATATATACATATATAAACTCTTTGGATGCAAAATATGATAGTAGAGTCATAAATATATTTTGAGACAAATTGCAAGAGGTGTTCATGGAAAAATGGCATACATGGCAAAACACTGCATTTAAATTCTCCCTCCCCGAAAAAAGCAAAAATTGTTAAAATAAGACTGAAAAACATTAGATAATAAAAGGGAAAACTATTAAAGAGTCTCACAAATGTCACTACTAACCTCGCTGCAGTGCCTTTAAATGATCAGGCTTCAATTTCTTCGATTCTTCAGAATCCCTCAGAGCTTTCTTGTAATTACCTTAAAAATGAACATTGGTTTCAGTGCAGACATATTAAAATACAAGATCAGGAGTTGTTCATGACTTTACTTCATAAAACACAGAAACCGCAATGAACATTAAATGCTGATTTATAATTTTATTTCATTCTCTTCGCTGCTCGCTTTAATTGAACAAAAGTGAAACAAACAAGCCCACACATATCCCAAATTGACAGCATTTAAAAATCTTAAAAGCACAAGAAAATTATATCAGCAGTGGATGACACCATATATACTATTAGATGCTTCAAAGTTACCCCAGTGGCAGGATCACCGAGATGCTGCGTCATACGTCACAGATTTTGGACATCGTCTGCAGACTATTTTGTAACAAAGTTTATTATGTGGTCATAAAATAAAAATATCCATCATGAAAAATATCAAAGTTATTAATCACACTTTCAAAAGAACTCTACAATTATTATATAACGCACATTGCAAAAATAATTGCGTCCCTCCCTCTTTCTTCCCTATGCTGAAAGGGCTTCCCCTAGCGGACCTAATGACTGCGATTTGACCTTGAAGTACACTAAGTGCCTCATATTGGTATTGGTCATGGCTGATGTTTTCTACGTGTTTCATTCCAATATGTTTCTGGCACTTTTGGTTTCTGGAAATAACACGTGATTTTTACTTCAAGATGGCTGCATATGTAGATAAAATTCGTTGTTTTGATTGTGATGCTGCATTATTACGAAAAATCTTAAAGCAGCATTATTTACGCAACATGAAAATAAACCTCCAAATTTCTTATCGATCTCTACGGCTGCAATTTGTAGTAAAGAAATTTTTATTATCTTAATTTTTATTTTTAACCAATAATCAATAAGTAAATACTAATCATTAATTTTATGCATTTTGTTTTAGCAATAACCCAATGTACATCCAGGCCATGCCTTATGGATGCTGAGTCAACATGAGACCATTCACAAAGATAAACCTTTATCTACAAATGTTGAACATTTGTTTAAAAGAAAGATAAATTTAAAAGAGGGAAAAAATTTTAAAACTCTTAAGGAATCAATCCTCTTACACTAAACAACATGGTATAGGACCAATAATTACATATTTCATTAAGTATTTTGTGAAATATAATTGTCAGCTCAATAAAAATTCATTCATTATAAAATATTGAAACACAATTAAAGATATGCTTGTGAAGCTAATTTTATTATAAATTTAGAGTATTATGGAAGAAATTAAAAGAATCAAAGTAAATGCAGTTTCATTACTGCCTCACACAGATTCACTTGAAATTTGTCTTGATTAAAATTTCAATTATTTCAATAACATTTAATATTTGATTCCATGTCATAAAATAAATCAATTTTCACGCTCGTGTAAATAAGAAACATTATCTTCCCAAAGAAAAGATTAATCTTCATATGCTCTTGTGTGTGTGTTTATTAATTTAAACAATTATATTATACAAATAATAAAGATGTTATTTGGTTTTTAATTTATATTTGTCGTATTTTAATAGTTGTAAGTTGATATAAGTACAGTTGAACGTCGCAATTCCGGATTTGGGATAATTCCGGATCTTACATCATTTCAATATTAAGAAGTGATTTTAACATCATAAAACACATAATTCAATTTAAATTTTTAAAAACTTACTTATTACTTGTTTTTTTTAATATATAAACATAATTAATATTATTTCTTATTAATTTTAACATTTTTACAAAACATTTCATTTAAAGTGAGTTGCTTCATTAGTTTCGGTTTTTGATTAAGTAACTTCTCTTTTATTTTATGTATCGCCATTATGCCCAACTCCGAAATAAAGTCTCTTTGCAAATTCTCTGCAAGCCAGAAGGGGAGACGAAGTTGCACGCGCATCTGATTTGTTAAAATTTCTTATATTCTGGACTAGTTAATTTTGCTTGCTAGAGAGGGGAAGGAGGAAGGTATTGTAACTCCGCAATTTGTTACAATACACCTCCCCCCCCCCGCGATACCTTCGTTGCACATCGTTATACACTTGGTTAAATCCTTTCCCTCCTCAGATGGTTACGACCGGTTTCTGCTGATTCTGGGCACCAATTTGGTAGATAAAAGTTGATTTTTTTTTGGGGGGGGGGGGGGGGGGTACGGAATGAAAAAGGTCTGGATTTTGGACATCCGGATTTGCGACGTTTGACTGAATAAAAAAAAAAAGAAAGCAAAATATTTATAGTCACACACTATTCTGCAGACTATTTTTAAGAGACCCAACCTCCGTTGCAGACTGTTGAAAAGTATTCTGACACTGGGAAAGTTGCTTTTTTCCAACTCTACAAACTACAGTTAAAGTACAAAATAATCATGTTCTAAACTAAATTCCATTCTAATACAGATATCTCTCTTGATAACTTGCCAGTTAAGATTCTTTAAAAAATGCTGCGCTATGTGAATCTATGTTATGCAGAACAAAGAACTAATTAAAAAGGAGAGGCCAAATTCCAATATTATGGAAAAAAAAAAAAATTATGGTTTTTATAGTTAGGAGAAATATTTTAATTAAAGAGCTTTTCACCTAAACTGACACAATCTGTATTAAATAAAACTTTTCTTTGCAATCATTACTAAGCATTAACAATGAAACCATTTACAAGAACAAAATTGATTTAAAATTCTAATAAACTAAAAGATTCTGTTGGCAAATATGGCTAAACATTAGGGATGTAACAAATAGCGATTTGGCCAAATACCAAATATTTGGCAGCCGAATATCAAACTTTTAAAAATAATTAACTTTTGATTGAAAATGAAATATTTCACAAATTTTAAATGGAAAAAATTTAGGATTAAATAAAATTAATTTATTATTATTTGTATATTTAAAAAATGTCAATGCTTTTATGCATATTTGTAATATTTTAAATACGTGAATTCCAATAATAAGAAACCCTCATCATTTTGGGAGAAAGCTTCAAAAAAAAAATAAGAGTCATCTTGCAGAACATGTTCATGACAAATGCAGAAGAAAATCGAATTGATAAATTAAAATTACTAGAAATAAATTCCTATTTTTATAAATAACTTCTAATAGGTAGAATGGAGTGTCAATTCAATTGGTGGAAAAAATGCAGACAAATTTCCAAGGTTTGCAGAATTTAGCAAGAAAATATCTTTCAGCACCTGCAAGCATTATATAGTGACCATTTATTTTCTGAAGCTGATAATATATATGAAACTATATAGAACAGACTTCTATAAATGATATGCAACTTTATTGAATACACTTATGTACTATGCAACTTAAAATTCAAAAAAAGTTAGATTTATTTTTATAATAAATGTACCAGAATGTAATTCTAATTATTCTTTATTAAATATATTTAAAACAACAACTCTTAAAAGTATTTTATCCTGAAATAATTCTGCCAAATATCTGTTTAGCATTTGACCTGACCAAATATTCGTGAAAGGGCCGAATAGGCCTACCGAATATTTGTTACATGTCTAATTGGTATTATATGTTTAGGAAACCAAATGGAAAAGACTTCCTCCTGAAAATGCTGAAAAATTATTGTTCTTGCCATAATTTCAGGCTTTGCAATAATAAATTATATTTAACTTTATTAAATATACCAACACACAAAGCAACTTAAAATTAATTGTACAAATGTTAGGAGATTGTTTGATAATAAACGGATTGAAATGTAATTCTGCAATATTCATTGTTAAATGTGTATTTAAAAGCATATTTTAAAAAATTATTATCCTGTATATATTCAGCCGAATATCTGCTCAGTATTCGGCAAAAGGGACGAATATCAAATAGTAGTTGAATATTCGTTACATCCCTACTAGACATCCACACTCAAATAACACATTTGGCAAGCTAACTGGCTATTTGACAAGCTATTTGGCGCATAAGGCAAGCTAATAAAACCTCAGCACCATTAAATGAAGATGTTCTCTTTTTGACAGCATGCCTTCATCCTCTAAACTTCCTCCAGCATCTTTTTATCTGCTGTTCTGTACTTATTAAAAAAAAATGCCTAATTTCGACTGCTTCTTTAAGAGTTTTCTTTTTTTAATTCCATATTCTAGTTCAGGTCTATAAATTGATTCAAAAAATAGAAAAAGACACCATTGCCATTCCATACCAATTATTTGAATTTTTTTAATTTATGGATAATGTTATTCAAACAGTAAAAAGTTTGAAAATATGTGCATTTCAAATTCATTCTGAATCTGAAATTCTAATAAAGATTATGTAGGCAAATATGGAATGACATCCACAATTGAACTTAAAATTTTAAATCTGGTCTTTCACTCTTAAAATTATGTTATATGTTTTTTGAGGATTTCTCTATTCTCAAACCATATCATATAAGGGTTTTCCTCGATTTGTGGACCATCATAGTATAGTTATATATTAACGTCCCATTTTGAAGCAACATGAGGACTATTTTGGGACGGACCTCATAATTTTGAACCACGATCAGATGACGAGGACGACACCTGAGCTGGCACTCCCTTTCCAAACTTCCACACCACACTAATGGGAGGACGTTGGGCAACTACGTATGATTTAGCGTGCAACAGGCCTCAGGCGTGCACGGCAGATCTTCAGTGGAATCGGGTTTCGAACCTGGAACCCTCCGGCCCCAAAGCCGAGACCTTACCACTAGGCCACCGCGGCCTGTGAACCATCATAAGAGAGAAACACTGCTAAGGGAGTGCCATGCTATACCAGGATTGTTTGCATATGAATTACTCAAAAATACAACAGGATCACAGTCAGGAGTAATTAACTGGGTCCACTAACACAACTCCTAGACTTTTACGAGATACCAACTTAAGTTATGTTTTTAAAAGTGAAATTTAGGAATATTTGACAATATTTTTATTTAATTGTGGAAGTTTGAACTGAAAAAATTCTTTGTATATCTTATTCAGATTGCTAAATAATGCAAAAAGGGCCATTGCACATTGGTTGGTAGTGTTACGAACATGGAAAATTGCTTCCCATCAATGTTAGTCTTATGGTTGGGAAGATAGTTTTACAGGGGTAAGTATGGGGTGACTGGCAGCAGCCAGACCTGGACTAGTGGCCTTGGCGACAAATCGAAGATTCCAGATTAATGCAATCCTTTTCTCGAGTTCTATTAGGAGAGGAGATATGCTTGAATGCACGAGATGATTCCATGTGGCGTCACACTCCGTCAGGGAGACTATAAAAGAACTGCACTTGGATCACAGAGGTGTAGTGTTGATCGACTTGAACAACTTTGAAGTTTCGTCTGCAGAGCACTATTGAAAGTGCTGTTATTGTCGTTATTAGTGATTTGCTGACTGTTTGTGTTGCTAAATCTCAAAGTACTGAACTGTTATTACCTGTGAATTGTTGTTTGTTTACGTTGCTAATCTGTGCAAGATCTATTGTTTCCTGTTACCTGTGCTACATGTTTTCCTGCATATTTGTGAATAAACCTTCATTCTAAATTTTCCTGCACCCACAGAACGAATTTTGTTACAGTCAATTATACAGTAACTAGGACAACACAAATGAATGAGAAACAATTCTTACCTATATAGTACTGGGCTGTAGCTCTGTTAGCATACAGCTGTGCATTCAGAATGTTGTTTTTGCACTTTATATCCAGTGCCTTTGTGTAGTTGTCAACTGCCCAGCGATACTTTTTCAGCCTGAAATTTTCATTTCCATCATGCTTGTACGCTTCGGCTAATTCTGAAACCAACAAAAAATTTCCAAAGATTACAATTTTCATAAATGTAATTTCTACACAGCAATTAATGATGGGATTTTTTTTTTTAAAAAGCCCTCTCAGCTGTTAAAAGAACAATTCCTCAGAAAAAAAATAAAGAAACCTTTAATCTTCCAACAATAGTGTTACAAAGCCATAAAGTTATTTCCCTGAGATGCTAATCTTGGCGACAAACTTGGCAACAAAAGGAATTTTCTAGAAGGACCTCGCACTTTCAACCTATTTCTACTGGTTTCATGAACTTTCTGGAGATTACGTCACTTCCTACATAATGAAGTCACTTCCTGTTGAAAGGTATAAAAACAAACTCTCAAGCCAAGAAGAGTTAGTTGGAATTTGATCAGCAAGCAAGCTGGTGAGCTGATAAGAAACCTTTGAGCACTGTGTTGAGATTGATTGGTAGTCTCTGTTGTGAATTTTTACTAGTGCTGTGTTAATACTTGTGCTACGTTTCTTTGCTTGGAAAACAAGGTGCTCTTTTCATTTCTTATTATTTCTAGATGTCTTCGAGACATTTCTTGCAGCCTCATATTTCATGCTATATGCTAGAGCTGATTTCAAGTCCTTAGCATCCATCAACCTCGTTGAATGCTGCACGTCTTTGTCAATAGTTAACAACTGAAAGGATGTAGGATTAAAAGTTATATCTTAATGCAGTTTAATAATATTGGGAACTAAACTTTTTAGATATTTTATTTTGAGCATGAGGGGGAAAAAAAGCAGCATTAGATATAATCTGAAATTTCGTCTTTATATATTTTATTCCAGATACTTTTGGTGACCAGCCAGTATGCTCTTGCATGTAGTCAAGATTTGCAGATGGATAGAAATTCAAAACCAGAGCATGCATTAATGCAATTTTTAATAAGAATAACCTGAAAATTTTTAATATATTGCCACACATTTTTAGTTTTAAAAGTTTGCCCAGAACAGGCATGAAATTGAAAAAGAAAAAAAAAACGAAGAAAAGTGCACAAAATGTGTGTGTAAATTATTTAATAAAACACATGAACAAGACAATGATGAAAACTATATTATGCATGCCAAAAAGTCCAACAACAATTTTATGTAAAAGCAGCTGTATGGAGACATTAATGTCAAATTGAAGAAATATTTGCATATACAATAAGATATTCTAAAAAAGGAAGCTTCCATTTAAAGTTAATTTTTCCAACTTCAAAATAAATATCTGGTGAGATTACAACCGTCATAATAAAAGACAATATTTCTATATGAATGTCCAACCAATATATTTTTCATCTTTAATAGATTAGATAGATTTTTAGGCTTTGAAATTGCTAAGACTAAGAAAGAAAAATTAAAAAACAATTTTTAAACTTTTTTTTATTCTTTTTTTCTTAAACAACACGAACATTCACTAAAAATAAATTTTAACATAATGACAGCAGGTCATAAAGTTGGAAGCAAGCTTCGATTTTAAAAAATAAATTACACAGAGTCAAAGTATGCATAATAGAAAAAAGAATCAGAAATAAAAGTAGAAGATTTTTTTTCTTTAATGACGCCTAAATGAGCATGTAAAAGTAATAATTTTTTTCTTTCAGCCATATCAAAGAAAACAATGAAAGGATCTCATCAAATCACTTGACCTCGTTGCCGTTGCACACGATTTTAACTGGTTGAAAGTCTATGTGAAAAGGAACTACGCCTGCGCTTCCTATTGCGTCATATTTGGTGTGCTACTTGCAAAGGTCACGGTCAGACCTCTCAAAGTAACAGATACGCAATAGCTTTTTGCGGAATCTCCTGATTTATGTTAGTGCCAGAACTGCTTCTTAGAAATTCCATACAATAAAAGAAGATTTTAATGCCAATTACAAGCATTTCACGATTCTATTTTGATTTCACCGAATTATTAACATGAATCAAAAAATAAAATTTAATATAAAAAATGAAAAAAAGCAGAAAATGACAAAAATCAGAAAAAAGTGGAAATTGTAAAAAAAAAATTGGAAAAAGTGGAAAAAGACAAAGAAGCGGAAAAACCACAGAAGAATCTCATGCCTGCCAGAAACACACTTTTTTGTTTTTGAAAATATGCAGGGCAGCTATAGTTATATTTGCCTACATATTGCCAAAAATTGGATGACTATCACTGTTGTGTGTGGCAATGTGTTACGAAACTAGATAAAAAAAAAATTGAATTCCCTTGGAACATCTCATTCAGTTCATCCTAATAATGAAAATCTATCATAAGTTTTGAATTTAACTACTAAAAACAATTCTTGATTTTTAATAGGTATTTAAAACAGAAATTCAAATTATACTAAATGTTAAAATGTAAAAATTAGTATTTTTCTAATTAACACTCTTCTAATTTACAGATAAATAAACAGATCTTATTAACTACTTGTGCCTTAGTTATTATTTGCTCAAACACCAATACTACAAGCAAGAAAAGGAATCTATACTTCATAAATATCTACAAACAATAAAAGCGAATGTGTGTCTGGGATGTCTCTACAGAATAGACCATTTGATGTAGTTATCAAATTTGGAACAAACATACTTTGAAGGGTGGGAATGTGCATCTTGGAGCAATTTTCTTGAAATTTTAATTAGAATTTAAGGTAATTAAAAGTAAAGCAAAATTCTTTGTATCTCCTGGCAATAAATTTTGAAAATATTATCACAAAAAAATAATTTTTACACTACCATAAATTAAAAAAAAAAAACCCTATATTTTCAATGATGCCAAGTCGGTTACTGTCCAAATTTTCCCCCTAAAGTTAACAATTTGTAAAAAATTATCTTTTGAATGATGCCAATTCAGTTACTGTCCAAATTTCCCCCTAAAGTTAACAATTTGTAAAAAGCTATCTTCTCAATAATGCCAATTCAGTTAACAATGTGTAAAAAATATTTTTATGCAGTATTTACAACAATACTTTTCATTGTTGCAATGAAATATACAGAGTTTTCATTATTTCTGCAAATATTTTACCATTGTTAAAAACTAAGGAATGAAAATACTGTTTACTTTTTCTTATCCATTGGCAATGCCACTATGAATTTTTACTTTATTTTATTTCATTAAATTTTTTATGGAATCTATTAACAAACCCTCCAAGATTTTAAGTATATATAAGTATATTGAAGTATATATATATTTCATAAGCTGAACGATTATATTGGCCATTTTTTTAATTTTATAATTAGGATGTTTCAACCCACCTAACTTGCTGTTTGATGCCCTCATACAATACAAGCAAAATACACTGCATTGTTGCAATGTTGGAACCAGATGCACATTTATTATGAGAAATAAGATAGTTGACACATTGAACCATGTGCATAGAGTTATATTTACATGCTAAAGTGACACTGACCGCATTAGGGAGGTTCATGTGCACAATAAACAGAAACAACTTAAATATCTATGATAATTTTATATTTAACTATTTTGTTGAGGTAACCATGAATACTACATTATACATAACAGATTTAACTGAAATTAAATAAACACAACCAATAATCCAATCTAGAAGCCATCTGAAATACCTTTACCAACTAGGCAAGGCAACAATATGCCTCCCCCAACAATGTTTTTTTTTTTTCAATAACGTCTGTATTATAAATGTCAAACAAACTTTTACTAAGTAATATGCATTATTTAACGCATATAAAACTTAATAATATTATGGTGAGAATTTTTAACTCTTTAATCCCAAGGTGACCTTCTTCTAGCTCCTTTAAAACCGGGACTTTTCGGGAGGAAGTGACATGAATTGGACTCTCCCACCTAGGTGGTCATTTACCCCAAAACCCCATCCCCTGCTATAACCTTCCCTTAAGGTGCACGGAAATGGTCTGTGGTGGGCACGCATAACTGGACCCCCCTACCACGCTCATCTCCCAAGCGATCTCAGAATCTCACCTCCCCTCAAAAATAGCCAACCGTCTTGGACAGGTCTTCGTCGCCGTTAAGGGGAATTTTTAGACCACCCGGGACCGCCTCGCTCAGTACGAGAGGGTTAAACTTCAACTGTATTTAAGATAATATGGTGGACTCATTGAAACTAAAATAATATAATCAATAAAATTTTAAAATGTATGAATTTATTTCTCTTTCTCTTCTTTATTTATTTATAATCTAAATGATGCAAAATATGTTTCTATAGGTCTTTGGATTATAGAAAGACTTTCATGAAAATAAACAACTTTTGCTTAAAACAGTTTTATTACGCAGAACACCACTTATTGGCGTTTAACACCAAATTTGAGTTAGTGTATCAATTATTTTCAAATGCCTTTCAATCATATTCAGAACTATTTAGTAGGGATTGCAATGAATATTCAGCAAGTATTACCAGAATATGAAACAGATATTTGGCCGATTACATTCAGGGTAATTATTTTTTAAAATGTGCTTTTAACTGTATTTAATATTGCAGAATTATTATTCAGTACATTTGTTAAAAAGTACCCTAACATTTACCCAATTTCAAGTTGCATTATACTCAAGTGTATTTAATAATGTTTTGTATCATTTATCCAGGGGGGGCTATCGGGCTGCAGCCCCCTCCCCCAAGGCTAAGCCAGAAATATTGATTTTATTTAAAATCACTACAACTGTTTGTTCTTAATTTCCCTTTTTTAAAAAACAATAAAAACGTGACAACATTGTTTTCTGCCTCGACAGTCTCGAAAATTTCCCTACTTTTGTTGACATTCCAGTTGTACTTGTAGGGTTGGCCCAGTCGAAAACATTTTTTGGCTAATTACCTCATTGCATTTTTTTATTAAATTATCGAAAGTATTGAAGTGTTTTTTTATTATTCTTGTTGTCAGGTGAGTAAAGTCTGTATATTTAAAGTGTTTTTGTTTACTTAAGCCATGAGGTTTGAGATATGTCACGACAATACAAATTTTTTATGACCTCAACTCCCCCCCCCCCGACCCAAATCCTGGATTCGCCACTGATTATTTATCATTGTAAAGCCTGAAATTATGATACAAAAACAATAATTGTTCAGCATTTTCAAGAAGAAGTCTGTTCTGTTTGGTTTCATACATATGTATTACAGGGATGAGATCGGCAAAAAAGCAAAAAGACTGAAATCATATGCAAGCAAAAAATCTGTACCATAATTTATACGTGAAAGAAGTAAAACATCAAAACATGCAACATGATGAAAATATTACACTATAATAATTAATAACTTAATTATTTATAATTCAGTACGTATCAATAGGAAAAATAATATTAAATTATTATCAAATCATTCACATTAAAAGTTAACAAACAAGTTTAACACATCATCATTAAAACATATTTACCACATGTACATCACTGAGATGCAACATTCACCCAATAGAAGTCCGAGAAGAATTATATTTAATAGCCTTTTGATAAAAGTTAGCTCAAAAAATAAATAAAAATAAGGACAAATAATTTCTTTTGCTTCATGCAATTGTGTAAAGTGTATTAGCTCTTTATAAATTATAATAATGTATCATATACTGAATTTTGTTTTATTTCTTTTATTTTTATACTTTTTTGCAAAAGTAACAGCACAATGATTTTGCACCTTATAAAGCAATAGGGGGTCGAGAAATTATACAGTTACAATGACAGATTCATTTAGTATTACTGTTATTTGAAACATTTCCTTAATTGTTAAATAAGTGGTTTTCTTTCATTTTTTTATTTGTGTGGCTTTTGTTGGTAACAGATTTGGAAGACTCCTATCTTTGACAGATTTTTCTTCACTAAAGGATATGTTTGCATCCTCTGCAAGTTTATTTTCAGTAGAGGCTAAAGTTTTTGCACAGTCTTCATTAGTATCTCTTTGTTTAATTACTGGCAAAGTTGTTGGTACTACATTATCTCTAGAATGCCTAGGTAAATCATTGATTTTATTTTTTATTTTGAGATTTTTTTTTATGTCTTATTCTCTGCTTTTTTTGCTGCATTTGCACACAGCTTTTTAGCTGCCTCTTTTGACAGGAGTTTTTCTTTTTTTTTAATGTAGTTCATTTATTTGGTTTTTTTTTATTTCTCCATCTTGGTACGCCATACAAGATGACCTTAGATTTTCAACTAATTTTTCCCCCAAAATGTTCATGCAATTTTTTTTTTTTTCAAAATATGCCACAAAGGTTTTGTTTTCTGCAAAAAGGTGGTACTTAATACTTTGAATGGCACTGAATGTTGGAATGTTCATCCTTGTAGAGCTTGCAGATATAATGTTGATTCGTCATTAGAAGATGAATCAGCTAGTTTCCTAGCCAGTGGAGTTAAGCCGCACTGTTGAGCATATTTTCCCAGAATTTTCTTTCGAAAACATAAGATAGGAAAGTTTCTTTTCTTTGTGTAAAAGCGGAATTTTCGGAACAAAAATCAAATTTTTGCAGGGGAAAAAAATCGGAAATCCGGGGGGGGGGGGGGGAAAAGAATTTTTAGAAAAAAAAATATTTAAAAAAAAAAACGGAATTTCTCCAAAATAAAAAAAAAAATCTCATCCCTGATATTAGGAGCTTCAGAAAATAAGGGCTTACTATATACTGTGCTTCCAGGAGCTGCAAGATATTCTCTTGCTAAATTTTCAAATCTGAGAAATTTCCCCCCTTTTTTTCCACCAATTAAGTGGACACTCTATCCTAGCTATTAGAATTTTTTTATAAAAATAGGGATTTACTTCTAGTAACTTTAAGTTATCCTCTGAATTTTCTTTTGCATTTGTCACTGCCAAGTTTTCTGCAATGATGATGTTTTTTCTTTTTAAAATTTCTATTTAGCAAGTTTAAAATGAAAAGAGTTTCTCACATTTTATTATTGGAATTAAGATATTTTGAATATTGCAAAAAATGCATCAAGGTGTTAATATTTTTTAAATATGCAAATAATAAAAAATCAAATGTTTTGATTTAAAATTTGAGCAGTACTTTATTTAAAATCAAAAGTAAAATGTTTTTAAAAAGTAGGTATTTGGTCCGAAATTTGGCCAAATATCTGGCTATTCAGCCAAATCACTATTCGTTACATCCCTACTATTTAGCGGGCCATAACAGCTTTTCTTGTACAGTCAGTTTGAGTCATTGTACTTATACTAGAACTGACTCAGCTGATGGCAAAAAAGGAAATACAAACCTTCAGCAGTATTTTCTTCAGGATCATATTTTAGGTTTTGCAAAGCCTCAATTAATGGTGGCAGCTCCTCACCTTCCCTCAGAGGTTGCGTCCTGAAGACAGGATGCGTTTCCATTTCCTGATATTAAAAAAAAGAAGATAATTGAAAATTCACGAAATGATAATTTCTTGCAAAATAGAGTAAATCAAAGACTGGAACTCAAGTCCTAAAAATACTCGATTTTTGTAATAGGATGAAAATTTAACTGTTTACATATTGCAAATATTGGATGTGAGTCTGCATGGCAATGCTTTAATGTAAATAATAATAATAAAAAATGAAGTCAGCAACAACGAAATCTAATTTATCTTGTGTCAACATGAATTTTGTTGGACATTTGATTTGGGTATAAAGCTGTTCACTGGGTAAGTCCATGTGAAATCAACCAATGGCCAAGACATCATGTCTTTGGATTTTGTTTATTTTTGGTTCAGAAATAATAGTACATTAGATGAAAAATACAAATTTTCAGATTATTTGAACCATTTGTATCTGAATTATAAATCTTGGAAATTTTTTTATCTTATCCATTTTTATCGTTAAATGATTATAACTCAAGATATATTTGACATAAAGACCCGAAATACGTGTCATTTTTTCAGTTTTTTCATAAAATATATAACATGACCAAATCTTTGTTTTTATTTTATTAAAAAAATTAACTTTTAAAAAACTCAAAATCGTAATTTTTAATTTTTTTGAAAAAAAAAATTGATTTAACCTTATTTTAGCAACATTTACACCAAATATTATGATGGTATTCCTTTGGTATCATTAAGGAAAAAAATATCAATTTCAATAATTTGTTCTAATAGACTAGTGAACAAAGTGTTTGAAAAAACATTAAATCATATAGTTTTAAAAATGCGTACACATGTTCATGAGAGGTTCTGATGAGCATACTAGAAGTTCTCAATAATGGGGGGGGGGGGGGGGGGCTTGCACCGTCATCTTGGATTTTATCCCTCCTTTTTTAGCTTTTCTTTAAACAGCTGATTTAACAAATTAATGATCATAAAATTCCCCACAAATGAATGCTTTTATTTTTCTTCTAGTTTTAATAGTTTCTGAGATATTTAAGAAAAATTAAAACGGGGAGGATGAAATCCAAGATAGTAGCAAACTTTGAAATCCATTATCTCAGAAACTATTAAAGCTAAAACAAAATTAAACGTGTGCGTTTATAGGAAATTTTACGTTCTTTAATTTGTTGCATCACATGTAATTGTAAAACCGAATAGTTTTCAAGATATTTACGAAAAACAAAAAAGGGGGATGCAATCTAAGATGGCGGCAAAATTTGAGACCCGTTATATGAAAAGCTAGAAGAAAAATAAAAGCATGCATTTGCAGAGAATTTTACGCCCTTTAATTTGTTAAACTAGCTACGTAGCCCGGCGTTGCACGGGCTATCTTGAATAATGCGTCATTCTCTGGCGAAGATAAGAAGTGAAGTCATGTGACACAATATACACAAAAACACATTCTGTCATAAATAAATAAGAAGAGCGTTCAAACATTCCTTCCGTGAAACTGCGTCGAAATCGGCTTATTTAAAAAATTATACCGTTATTTTGCAAAAAAAACCCCTTTAAACTGCATTGTTTCGAAATGAATGGTTTACCCGATTCCAGAATTATTTTTTGTCTGACTTTAGTGCGGAGGGAAGGACACATGCTCGACATTTTCTCCTAAATAAATAAGGAGAAAAGAGCGGTTCAATCCATCCACGTAAACGTGCCGAAATCTACTTATTTTTAAAAAATCGCAACGAAAATACAAAAAAATAGTTATTTTGTAAAATTCCTATTCCGGAATTGTTTTTGTCTGACGGAAGGAATGAGATATCGATCATAATCCATATTTTTTCGTATGCCCGCCTCCAGTTTATAAATGCATGAAGTAAGATGCACTGCATACATGAAATCTCAAAGTTAAATCTCATGGGAAAAAAACATTTTTATTAAAAACCATATTTGAACGATTTTGATTTCCCTGTTTCTTTGTATCAATTACCAAAAACAGCACACAACGCCATCCATATTGCAATACTGCATTGTTGAGGAATCCACATTGTATTGTTCATACTTTCAACAATGCAAGAGAAACCCACAATTAAATATTTGTTTAAATAATAAAAACGATTTGTATTAATAAGTATTGTTGTAAATTAGTTTTTAATTAATATCTTTTTTACTAATTAAAATTTCGGAAGTTAAAAGGTCGAAATGGATTCCTTGGATTATTCTCCATCTTTTGGTATTTACGGCGCGATTCTCCGTTCAGCAGTTCGTGAGAAGATAGAAGGACATACATACATACGTTTACCTTCGAATTTTAATAGGATAAATTAATTTAATTTGTTAAATTAATTGTAATTTGAAAACTGAATAGTTTTTGAGATATTCAAGGAAAACTAAAAAAGGGGGATGAAGTCCAAGATGACGGCATGAGCCCCAGGACCAGGGACTTTTAGTACGTTCATCAGGATTTCCTCACGAACGTGTAACAATTTTCAAAACTATGCGATTTAATATTTTTTTCAAACCCTTCATTGACTGGACTATAATATAAATATTGAAAATGAAAATATTTTTTTCCTTAATGATACCAGAGGAATACCATCGTGAAATTTGCCATAAATATTGGGAAAATGAGATTAAATAATTTTTTTTTCAAAAAATTAAAAATTCCAATTTTGAGTTTAAAAATATCAATTTATTTTTTAAATAATTTTTTTTAAAAAGATAATTTGGTAATGTTTCATATTTTATAAAACACCATAAAAACTGAACAAAATGACACAAATTTCAGCTCTCTATGTCAAATAGTTCAAAAGTTACAATTGTTTAAAGATTATGAAATTTTCAAAGATTCTTAACTCCCACACAAATGGTTCAAATAATCTGAAAATTTGTATTATCATCTTGAAGGTAAGTAAAACAATCAGGCAAAAACTCATTACAATCTAAACCACTGATGACAAAAATCATCTTTTTTTTGTTGATTTCACATGGAATAATTACCCCACCATGTATTATTCACATTTCATCAGACAGTTTTAAATTTCCCTTGTAAAACAATGACGGAGTCATTAACCCATTTCAGAAGTGCTCCTGGACACTGAACACATTTAATTTAGAATGATACTTCCAAAAGCAATATCTTTAATATTGCATTTATCGGTATAAAATTATATATTTATTTGATTGGTCTTTTTTAATATATTGTTATGAAGTTGTAAAGTTGGTTCCCTGAGATGGTAATCTTGGGCACAAATTTGATGACAAAAGGAATTTTCCAGAGAAATCCTGAACTGTGGTCCTATCTCTACTGGAAGCCATTAATTTCATGAACCTTCTAGATATTACATCACTTCCTATGTAATGACATCACTTCCTGTTGAAAAGGCATAAATGCGAGCTCTCAAACCAAGAGCAGTCAATTGAAGTTTGGACAGCAAGCAAGCTGGTGAACTGAAAAACAGTTGAATGCTATTGTAAATTTGTACAAGAGCTGTTTAGTTTTGTTTCCTGTGCTGTGTTAGTGTTTTTGCTGAAAGTTTTTGTGGAATCAAGAGTCATTTATTTTTTTATCATCCTGCTTCTTAATCTGCACCATGTACAACCACTAGACGAATTTTGTAACAGCTCATATAAACTTTGACTTAACCTTAACTGATATTCTAAAACATAAAATTAAGGATTGAACAAAATATATGAGCCAAAAAAAATGGTAGGATATAGTGACTAAAGCCAAACTAATACCAACTTCAATCACACAACAAAAAAGACATGCAGCAGTGAAATAAAAATGTTCCTTCAAACCAAAAGAACTTGGAAGACATTCTAGACTTCAAAACTGAATTTCATATGAAGTTTAGAGATTTTTAATGTTTTAGTGACAACAGATTTTTAATCTTTAACTTCCTGGATAAAAATTGAATGAATGTCTAATCCTAAGTAGATTCAGATAATTTGGAAATCCCATTCAATTCTGAATAAAAATGTAAAATTCAATGAAGTTAGATGCAAAATGAATGTTCTGATTAATTGAATGACACACACAAAAAAAATGTTCTATTACTTTGAACGTATACTTCTTAATGTGGTCGTTAAAAGGCTTTTTAGATTGATTTCCATCACTAGATGTCACTGCTTGCAACTCAGCAAGAGCGATTTGCTTGCGTATCTTGTTACTCTGCATTGCATTGACACAGATGAAACAACATTGTACGCATGTGCTCTGAATGAATTTCGAAATTTTTTCCTGTATTTAACGTTGGAGATATCATCAGAGCACGTGTGTATTACGTAGTCTGAAATAGTATATGGGTAATTTCATTTACACATGAATAAGCACACAACTAGTAACAGCAGTGAATAAGCTCCTACTGCAAACATCTTTCCCTATCGCAAATATCAGCATGCTTTACACCAGGGCTTGGCTATTTTTTTGTAGCCATTTTTAGAATTATATTTATCAAAATAATGTTTTTGAAATTGTTGAATTCTGTTATTGGTGAATTTCGATTTTAGTGAATGTTAAGCTTTAGATGACCACCTTAAAACTGAATGTCATTAATCAAAATAACTGTAAACCACCACTTGGAGAATTAATATAAAATTAGCTACACAAATAACAATTTTTGTGAACATAAAAATTTTTATTTACTTCTTCCCATCGATCTGGATTCCAAGGTTCAAATCCTGATTTCTTTGGTTGTGAATCAGCCATTTTAATTCAAGTTCGTCTGAAATATAAAATCATACATCTGAAATATAATAAGCTGGTAACATTTTCCCAAACAGAGACCAAGAAAAATTCAATATATTTTCTACTATATAATGTCAAATATTTTCAGAGGAATAAAAAAAATCATGCATTGCTAGCTTATATTTTTTAATAATGGGTGGTTGTTTTAATTTTAACAAAAAAAAAATGAACATTTATTTTGATATTCAATTTTATATATAAATAAACTTTTGAACATAACACACATTCTCCATCACTAAAATCACTTATTGCTCCTGAATGGCAGAAAATACATACTGTAACTTGGTACAGATCTTTCATTGCACTAATGTTAAAAAAAAGCTACAGTGGAACCTTGCTTAACGAGTGCAATTCATTCCAGACTCTTACTCGTAATGTGAAACACTCGTTAAGTGAAAAAATTTCCATATAAATTAACGTAAAATACGATAATGCGTTCCATACCGAAAAACTTGCTCAAAAAATTTATGTATAGAGTTTATTGAAAGAAAATTATTGATAAGATTGTTAAGGAGCTTGAATCATCCTCACCTTTTCTTTTATAGCAGAATCGACCAACTTGGAATGCGGATACGATTTGCTGAAAACAAAACAAAAAAAATCAAAATATTAAATTTATTATTTATAATACATACTGCAATTAGCAGGATTGAGTTCAATGCTTTATTTAGAAATTTTCCTAATTTTTCTACGTGTTTTAATCGAGTTTATATGTATTATGATACATAACTAATTCTTTTTTAGTAGGAAGCTGTCTAGACATTTGTTTAGATGACGCTTCAAAATTTGACGAAAATGTGACACAGCATTATCATAAAATAAACTTGTAGCGCACAAAGCCACTGCCTTATTAGGATGATGCTTCTCACGATGCAACAGTTTCCCATGCTTTCAGCATTTCTCTTATTGTGCTAGAACATGGGTTTTCAACCTTCTTATACCTACCGCCCAGTTTTGTATCTCTGTTAGTAGTAAAATTTTCTAACCGCCCGCTGGTTCCACAGTAATGGTGATTTATAAAGTAGGGAAGTAACTTTACTTTATAAAATTTATAAAGCAGACTTGCCCGGTTTCACGTACACAAGAGAAGAATAAAATGTTCACTGGTCACCCAGAACAAAGCCCTCACATTTACAAAAAATCTTGCCCTTGCTGACAAAAATTTGGCGATGCAAAGCAAGGAGAAATGGCTCTGTACCCTACATCGTGTACATTAATTCGCTTCTACCTAATCAGGGGTGGGTAAATACCCAAAAACTGGGTATTTTGCAGGGGGGGGGGGGGTTGAATAGTGATTTACAATAAAACATATAAAATTTATGAATTCCAAAAAACTTGGTGTTTAACCAAAAAAAAGTATTTGTGAATAGTAATTCAAAATTAAATATAAAATTCATAAATACCCCAAAACTGGGTAAACCTTTTAAAATTTAGATAAAATAACTCTCATTTTTAAAAAGCAGCAAATGCATTACCCATTGTAATTAAGAAGGATTGACATTTAGACCATGTATTTTACGCAAGATCCATGATATAGTATTTCATTTTTTATGAATAATTTTTTTAGTTTTAATAGAATTTAAAAGGTTGTAAAAGGCTCACATGTCACTGCTTTCTCTTTCTTACCTTATGCTCAATATATATTTATATTATATAAAGCATATTTCACAGAAATGCCTGTATTTTATATGAAGAGTTAATTGAAATATATATATATATACGAAAACATATTTGAACTATGCAAAAACACAAAATCCTTAAATACACAATTACTGAGTGAGCTGGTCCGAAATTGAGATAATTTCCGAAAAGTATAAAATTTCATCTAGAATGTTCTTCTCTGATGATAAAGAAATAAATAATATTTCAAACATATCACATCCTGAAAACTTCAAAAAAATTAGCAGAATAACGTTTGGCCCTATCTTCAAAATTTTTCAAAACCAAGGAACAAGAATAGCATAATTTTTACCTTTATGATCGATTTCACTTGTATTTTAATAAATAATTCTAATAAAATATTAATACTAGACAGTAAATTAAACAGAAAAGCTTTTAAAACTTAAATTCAAAACTATAGTACAACACGTGCAGAAAGCAATTTTTTTTTCAGTTAGTTCATTTCAATTTGTTCATTAGTTGAGTTGATTTCACCACTATTGATGCAAACATAAAATGGAACAAATTAAATTTATTATTACAGTGTAAAAATTTTAAACTTTTCTTTTTTCATTTTCTTGTATGGACAATTTGTTTGTTTACATTTGTGCCTGTACTACGTAATTCCTGTGTAATGCTAAGTCGGTGGAATCTTCAAAGCGGAAGTCCCATATGCACGCAGATAAAGTCAAGTAATTTAGGGGTCTATTCTGGTACCCCCGGTTGGGTTGGAAACTGGGTTGGGTTCCGTTGTTAACGTGCGGAACCCAACCGGGGGTACCAGAATAGACCCCTATATCGTTAGTTGATTGAAAAAGACGTACAAGTTCAACTTCCTATGTAATACTAGGGAAATATGTTTAGTAAAGATGAAGAATATTTGACGCATTGTTCGTAGTATCAAAAAATCCCCAAATGCCAATAATGAAGGGGTCTATTCTGGTACATACACCGATTGGGTTGGGTGACATCACCTCTTCCGCCCGTTAACTACAGACAGCGCTATTCTCGTACCCCGGTTGGGTTGGGAGACGTCACTTTTCCCGTTGTTAACGTGCGGAAAAAGTGCCGCCCCCCCCCCCAACCGGGGGTACCAGAATAGACCCGTAAATCTTTTAAAGTAGTTAAATCTTTTATCGAATTTAAATAATTTAATATCGTATCCGCATTATCTAAAGTAATTAAATGGCCTTATCTAAAGAAATTGAATCTTTCAAAGTAATATCTATCAAATTTAAATAATTTAATCTAATAATTTAATTTAATAAGAAAATATTAAGTATATTATGTAATTCATCTTAACTAATTATCAACTATCATTATTAACTATCTTGATGGAGTAGTAAAAGATCTAACTACTTTTAAAGATTTAATTACTTAAATTGTCTCATTAAATAAACTATTTTTAAAAAGATCTGAAGTAATTGATGAATTCTTCTTCAGATTTGTCAAATGGATTACATTTATCCCGATAAACCCTTTCAAACACAATTAAAATCTTAGCAGCCGCCATTTTAAACAAAAGTTTGATAAATTCTGATATCGAAACAACACTTCTCGCTAGCGAATAACGTAAACCCCAGGCGTGAAATCGTCACATCCGACAGAGAAGACCTTCTCTCAGAGGTGACGGTGAAATCGGTGTCCTTTTTCGCCCAGGGGAGATCTCAACCGGTTGGAAAAATGGGAACCAGAATCGCACTTTTCGTTTACTGGCGGAAAAAGTGACGTCTCCCAACCCAACCGGGGTACCAGAATAGACCCCTTGAAGTCTTCGTACTCATTCAAAATCAAATCCTTTCCTTTAATAGCTTTGTTGATTTGCGTTCTTCCGCAGTTAAACAATGGGTCACTTTTTCCGCACGTTAACAACGGGAAAAGTGAAGTCTCCCAACCCAACCCTGGGGTACCAGAATAGACCCGTTACACTGTTTCAATATTGAGAAAAATATTGTACAATATTACTTTTTCGAATTTTATGATATAAGACAATATCTTGTGCTACTTGGATCTTTAATAAGCATTTGTTTTCTTTTATTAGAAATCATTAATGGAAAACAGATACGTCGATAATTTTCTAAAATACAATTAAGATAATTAAAATTAAAACTTTTGAGCTATTTAGAAGTAAAACTGTTTTTTAAAAATTCTATTTAAAATACTTGAGGAGTTTTTTTTTTTTTTTTTCTGCAGCGCTGCTTGTTTCTGAGATGACAAGCCGCCATTATTCCATAGTAATAAACTAGTTATTTATCTGCGGCCCATTTGCTATTCAACAAATATGAAAATGTCTTAAAAGCCAAATTTCGATTATTTATTACGTCTTAAAATATTCAAAAAAACTTTTGTATATATCTTAAACAAAAACAACTGTAGTTGCCGAAATTATTTATCATCATTTTTATTTTATCCTACTTATAGAAAGCGGAAGGAGAGGTTTTCTTATCTCAAAATGGCATCAGTTTCCGTTTCAAGCGATTTTTCGTCTTGACTTAGTTTAGTGTATAGTGTATGCATCCATGTACTATTGGGTTGATGATCAAATGTCAAATTCACGAGAATTGCAACAACTTAGAAGTATAAGCGATGGAAGAATGTCTGGAAGAAAACACAGACGAGATAAAAGTGAAATTAGTTGTTGCCTTAAGTATTTAATTTTTGGTTTCAACGTAATATTTTGGGTAAGTTGTTTCTGTTAGCGGACGAAATATTGTGGTTTCGCCCAATTGTTTACATCCTCCTTTGTCTCAAAATAGTGGCCAGTAGATATGATAAGTTATGGGCCTTTGTGTTCGTAACGTAATTTTCTCTCCTTCGAATATTCTAAGTATTTCCGGGGTGTTACTGATATTCTTGCACTACCATTTGTTTATGAACTTGTTTACATCTCCGCTGCCTAGATTCAATGTAAAAAATAATAATAATGAAAGCTCCTTAAAAATTACGTATTTATAAATAAGATAATTGAAAAAAGGTATAAAAAATTATTTGCGAGTTCATTTGTTTTTGTTTTGGAAATTTCATTGTTTTCATTTCTTCTATTTCTAAAAAGCAAGTAGGGAGGATGTAATAAAATTTTGCGTTTTTCTCGTCTGATTCATTTGGTTGAATTTCTTAGTTTTTCTCCCTTTTTAGATGTTTTATTAAACTAAAATGACCCAAGTAATACATCCTGATTGTGGATTGTTTTTTCTATTAACATCCATCAGTTTAAATTACACACACACCTTAAAACAATGTTTATTATGTATTTTTGAATGAGAGCATGTGTGGTTTTCCATTATGTTGGATTTGTTTTGTTCATTTTATTTTGTACGAATGGGAAATTTTTACAGATCAGCAAAATTTAATTTTTTTTCTTTTTCAGGAACTTATTTGATTTAGATGAAGTTTCTTGTGATACTATTAAAAATGTTTACTCCATAATAAGATGTGCCTATATATACCTAATTAAAACTATAGCTTATTTATATTGATGGAAGTTGTAGTAATTACTGAAATCTCTAGAGAATAACCAAACTATTGATTTCTAATAATAAATATAAATTTCTATAAATAATAAATATAAAATTCTAATAAATATAAATTTTGCCTTGAATTTATTTTTTGGGTATTGTATAATTTTTTTCATATATTGTCTTCAAAGAAATTTTAAAGTTTCATTTTATGTACATCAATAATCATTATTTATCTTTGGAGGATTAAATATTTGTAAAGTATAATAGAAATGATTTAAATTAGAAAATTGGTTTATTTTCTCATTTATGGCAAAAATTATAATCCTTCAGATTATTTTAGTTCCTTTTAATCAAGGCTGACTTAGGAATATCTTAATGATCAAGAAATATAGCAAGTTAAAACTTTGTTTCCTTTAAAACATGAAGAGAATTTGAAAATTTGTTTAATATCTCTCTTTTCTAAGTATTATCTTTCTTAGTCCTATCATCTTTTTTCTAAGCAGTATCTTTCTTTATTCCTAGCTTATGAAGTTTTTGCAGCTTTCTTTTATAAACAATGAAATAAATATATGTATAATGGTTTGTTACATCTGTTTTTAATAAATATTATGGAATATATAGTGGTGCAAGCAGTTGAAAATTATAATTTTTTCAATATTTGTAATTCATTTTTAGAGTTACTAACATCACACACAGGGTTTATTTTCTATATATCTAATTGTATCGGTAAGAAGAAATCAAGAAAAAAAAAAACTTATTTGTATGAGATAATACAAAGATATAATAAAAAATTAAATTTTATTTATGCAAAAGTATATATACAGAGGTAGTTCGCACATTTTTAGACGATTTTTTATGGTATTTTAAGAACTATTTTACATAATTTTTTTTGTGTTTTGAATATTCATTTTGATAACCCTTATTCTTAACAATCTTTCTATATCAATAATGCCCTTTGTAGTATTGGAAGAGGTATTTTGTCCTTTTCTTTTTGAACAACTTTCCATAGTCCATAAAGGGTTGTAGGTTGATGTTTGGATAATGCATATTTTAAAAGCACAAAAATTCATGGATGAAACATCAGAAGATTTAGCAGGAATATCAGTGAAGGGTACATACAGTTTCAATTTCCATTTCTCATTCTATTTTTTCCAGGAAATTAACGGTGGATTGTGATGCATGTCTGCTTGCTTTGTCTAGATCAGTGGTGCGCAGACATTTTTTATTTCCGACCCCTCACTTTGAGTAAAATTTTGGCGAGATCATGGTTGCAGAAGAAAAGCCTTATATTTTTTTTATTATCAAATAAATTTGAATAATCTTTGAATTTACCGACCCACAAAATTTTCTTTGCGACCCACGGTTTGCGCACTACTGGTCTAGATGCAGTATATTGATTGTTGGCATTGTGGGTAAAGAGATGGTATTTCGTATTTGAAGATTGGGAATAAAATATGTTCCTAGTAGTATGCGAAGTTGATCTTAACCTTTTTCTCCACTCTCTTTATTTTTATTTTGTCATTATATGAAAAACCAGCAACAATCATAAATCTCTTGGGGAAATTTCCTTTAGATTCTTTAAACCATGTTTGAAGATTTTTTTCTCTTCTTTGATGATGATAAATTGAAGTTTTATTCTTGCAGTCATTTAAATAGACCAAAGTTTCATCTATTTTTACAACATTTTTCTTTTAATAAAGAACTAGGGGGTTACACCCCCTGCTCGCTCCGCTCCCCAACCCCTAAGAATCACATTGTGATTCTTTTGGGATCGCTACGTGATCCCAGCTTGCTTCGCTCACCCGCCGTACAATTATGCGTTTCTGCTAGCAATAGGATATTATACAATAATTACTGAAAGCAAATTTAAATTATCTGAAAATTCATGAACTCCTAAAATTATTTTTTCATCAATTACTCAAATTAAAATATTCTGGTAGCACAGAGATATATGTAAATGTTAGGAAGAAATCTGAATGCTAATATATATAATTCTAAGATGTTTGAAAATTAAAATTATTTACATCAATGAGAAATTGGTCATTTCATTCCACCAAAATTTTAAACATGCCCTATTTTCAATGAAATGTTGCTGAGAAAATATTCCCCACATGTATTCATACTCACTCCATTTATTATTTAGCCACGAAAGATATAACTTTTCTTTCTGAGCGGTTATTTATGTGTTAAACCTCAGGAAATTTAAGTTATCAGGAGATGATATAATCCATGTTACAACCTTTTACCTAAAAAAGGACCATTTTTAGAGAAACAATAATCAAAGTACACTTTATATCTTGAAACATGCTCATATTAACTATTCAAAATTGAAACCATAATAATTATATATTTTTAGCTTTTTAAAATTGAAAAGTTTACTCATGTTATGTTGCTCAGGAAGCTTCCCCACATGTATACAGACTCTCTCCAGTTACAGTTTAGTGAAGAAAGGTGCAACATTTTTTCTCTGGATAATCACTTATGTTTTTAAAACTCGGAAAATGTGAAAAATCGAAAGATGAAATAGCCCATTCCTCAATCTTTTAACTAAAAAGGACATATTTAGGAGACATTCATTCATTTGCCTAATCGAAACTGCAAGACTTTATCTTATTTTGTTCAAACTATTTAACTCGGGGAAAAAAAATCGTTGTCTTGGACTTTCTGATGTAAACAAACCAAACTTGCGAGCTGTTGCCAGACGGCGATTAAGAAATTCGACCCTTTTTTGTTGCTACATAAGAGAATTATATATATATATATATAGGTTCTGCAGTGTGTTTTGTTAGAGATATGTCATGGAGAAAGATGATGATCATTGTAATTTTGGGCCTTTTTAAGATACAAACCAGTATTGATAATTTTGTTTACAGTTAGTACTGAGCACAATGATTTTGCAATAAACCTTTGCCTTGGAGAATTTTCTTTTAACGTTAAAGATCTCACCTTTGCAATATTTGAAAGACTGTGTTTTTTCCTTGGATACATATTTGGATCAATTTTTCCACTTGGAGCTGGACTTTGACAATTTTTTTTTTTTCTTGTTAATAATATTGCGAATGTTTAAGTTATCAAAAGACCATAGCTTTCACAGCATCTTTGAATAACTAAATAAGAATAACTCTCTTCAGAAAGAGAAAAAGCATCGCCTCCCATTCATCATTTCCTTAAAAGCTTCATTTTGCATATAAACAAAAAAATTTAAATAGAAAATGATAGCTTATAGTTTCTAAAATGTAACTGTTATGAAAACAAATTTTTCCACACAGACAATTTTTCCTACAGAAAGACAAAATCGTCCAAAAAATGTGCGAACAACCTCTGTATGGATGACGAGCAGAGAGTTTATCTTAATTCTCTTTTGAAGAAATACGGGTACTTTTCCATTAGCCGGACACAAGCAAAAAATCGACAAATAAGGTAGAATTCCGCCAAATTTCTTACAACCATTCTCTTGGCGACTTGGCTCGCGTTTGGTTTACAATTGGCGACATTTGCACCTGGCTAATGGAAAATGGCTTTGCTTGGCGACTTGGCTCGCGTTTGGTTCACAATTGGCGACATTTGCGCCCGGCTAATTGAAAAGTACCGAAATATGTAATTTTTTTTCAAATCTTTAGACTATAATGTGTATTTTGTTAGAAATATGTTTTGTATATGATAGATATGGACTCTGTTTGATTTTTTAAAAAAATATCCGATGAGCAAGATTTGCTAGTCTTTGAATTTTCATAAGAATTGCTTTTAGAATTTTTGGACATCAACATATTCATTGTTAATTCCTTTTTATTTTGTCCTTATGGTAATCAGAAGTGATAGATGTGGAAGTATTTTCTGTATTGTTATAATTCCAAGGAACCATGTAGGTAAACGAATTGATTAATATATATCACTAGACATGAATAAAAATTAATTTTGCTCTTAAAATTATGTTTATGAAATGACAGGAAAAGAGGAGGAAGATTTTCAGTTCAAAGTACTAAGTAGGTGCAATGCGAGAAGTGTGATCACAGCTTTTATGCAGTTTGGAAATGGGGAACGTCGTCATTTGAGAAGTGAAACTAAAGAAATTTTGTTTTCACTAGTAATTTAGAAAACCTTGGAAAAACTGAAAGATCCCACAATTCATAACTTAAAGTGCTTTTACCTAACTTCAAAAATAAGTGGCTTGAAAATCGATATAAATAACTTGTTATAAATTCATACAAAGTTCTGTTGCCATCATTTTGATGGTTTAACAACAAAGCATCAGATTTTGCTACCTGTTAAATGTTAGGTAGTTTTTGTATTGGATTTTTGGATTGAAAATCTGTATGCGCATTAAAACTCCAGTTAACCGAAAGCTAAGTAATCTGAAATTGCAAATCCATAAAACATCTACTGTACTGTATGGAAATAATTGTGAAGAGACTTTTTCTTGCAATACCTTTTTCGGTACTTTTCTGTTTTCAGGTGCAAATGTCGCCAATTGTGAACCAAACGCGAGCCAAGCGAAGCGAATGACAAAACAGTCAACGGAATAAAAGTCAAGTCGAAAATGTTCAACTATAAACAAATATTAATTACAGAACAGTCAACGAATAAAAGCCTAAAATGTTCAACTATAAACAAATATTAATGAATTGTAAACAAAACAGTTTTACCCAAAAAGAATGCTTATAATTATTGCTTTGTTTTGAATGAATTCAGAGAATGGAACACATGGCCCCAAACAAGCATTCCCCTTATGGTTGTAAGAAATTTGGCAGAATTCTACATTATCTGGCGATTTTTCGCTTGCGCCCAGCTAACGGAAAAGTACCCTTTTTCCTTATAAGCCTCTCCAAGAAGATCGGTGTTTAATTTTAGAATTGTAAAATGAAAATTAATGTTTATTAGCAATATTAATTACAATTGTTTACCTGTGTCTATCGGGGGCATAGCACCTGAACTCGCCGGTGCAAGTATTGTGCCCGATGGATGATTAACTTTTAATAAAGAACATAAGTGTAGTCTACAAAGAGAGTTTTGAATTCGTTTCACATTCAGAACATATCAGAATTACCATCCCCCCCCCCATTAGTTTAGAGGGTTGCCATATTTTTTACCTGTGGCTGTCGGGGACTTTGTGCCCAAACTCACTGTGGGAATATTGTGCCCGACGGAGGGTTAACTTTAATAAAGAACATAAGTGTAACATGCAAAGAGAGTTTTGAATTCATTTTACACTTGGAACAGTTGAGAATTACCCCCCATTAGTTTGGTTAATCGTGGTTGTACCTACTGTATTTGACTAACGATTATTTTTACTGCTTGCAGTTATTGGGCCTTTGCATCTTCATTGTTGGCATCTGGGCGTGGACCGAGAAGGACATCTTCAACAACCTCAGCAGACTGACGAACATCACCTTAGATCCAGCATTTGTGTTCATTGTTGCGGGCGTGATTACTTTTACGATTGGATTTACAGGATGTGTTGGAGCCTTGAGAGAAAATACTTGCTTGCTGGCTTCGGTGAGTGGAAATTTAATAATCTTCCTGTTGAATTTCATTTCTGTGTGCATTTGTGGTGGATGAAAGTGAAAAAGTTTTGGAAAAAAGCAAACTTAGCACTGTTTATGTAGTTGGGAAACTGCAAATTAGTTAACAGTTGACTTTCCTATGCATAGAAACATATTTTTTAAACCGAAAGTACTGCAGTACTATTTTAGGTTATTAGTTTTAGAATTTATAGACTTTTTATTATGAGTTATGAGGGGAAAGTAAATAAAAGAATGAATCTAGTTTTTTTTGTAGATTTATCTATATTGTGTAATTTTTACTAATTATCTTCTAAAGCTTTTTCACGTAGTATGTGTAGAAAAAAGTTTAAAAAGAGATTGTTAGTTTTAAAAGGAAATGGAAATAACTGGTTGATTCTGTTAATTAACCCTTTCGGGATGACGTGCCTTCATCAAAGACCTTCCCAATTGACGGAGTGGAGGAGAAAGGAATTGTCCCACAGGACGGGGTTTTTGCGTTGCTAAGCCTAACTTCAGGGAAAAAAAGCGCATAAGTTCTAACGTCGTAATTTTTGGTACCATTTTAGATTATTACTTAAGCTGTGATATACATTAAAATTAGCATTAGATACTCATTTTCCTTTAATTTATATGAAAATATGTGTAAAAAAATTTGCTTACCTTGAGAAATAATTTTCGAAAGCACTATTCTAATTCTTCTGAAATTTTGATAGGCAAAATACATAAATAAACTTTAAGATTAATAAAAAAATACCGGAAAGACTATTTAGAAGAAGTAGCAAAATTTTAAAATGAAAACTGAGTGTGAAAAACCTCCAAGCGGAAGGAACGCAAAGGAATCACTAGAAATATAACTTTTTAACTCTTTATAAGATGAATCATCACTCTCATCTGCTAATTGGATCATTTATCATACGAGCATATTCTTCCTCAGATAAATAACGCTTTCTTGCCATAATAAACTAAAGGCAAGGCTTTCCGAAATCAAAAGCAAAGTATGCGATGTGTAACTAGAATGATGCAACTAGACTTACGGTAAAACCCAAAAGGAACCCTACATAGTAGCAAAAAGAAATAAATGAAAGTACTCGGGAAGAATGAAACATCCCAGCTCTGTTTGTTTACATTATGTTTTAGTTCCACCCACCCCCCACCCACCCCAACAGCTGATGAGAAAATACCAAATTCAGGCAGGAAGTGAACAAACTGAAGGTCAGGTTCTGATAATTATATTCAGCTCAAAATAAATGGACACAGGGTGCCATCTAGTGGTCTTTAAAAAATGTTTCAGCTCAGAATGCATATATGCATCACCCGTCTGTGGGAGACGAACCTAAGCGTTTCATATATGCCTCGCCCGGCCGTTGGAGACAGTCGTAAGTGATACATATATGCATCGCCCGTCCCGAAAGGGTTAAGGGTCCTTCCATTTTAAATCCCCCCCCCCCCCCCACAAAAAAAATTACACCAATAATCTCAGGTTTTGATGAAACTTGATATGTTTGTTCCTTTTGTTGATTAAAGTCAGCATACAAAATATTTTTGCTCTATCTCAAATGGTTTAGGTTTTACAGCCTGTTAAAACTTTTCAGAATTTCATGATGACATAAATGTTATAAGTTAATTTAGTCTTAAAAACTATCAAGTATTTTTTTGAACAGGTCTGAGAATTAATAAATCTTCTCTACTACTTTTATTATGCACCACTAAATTTATCTAATTTTTTTCTGTTTTTAAAGCTTCTTTTCATTTGTGATGAATAATGAGTTATGTGATTTCTAATTTTAAAGCCAGTAAAAATAATGGACTGAAAAAAACCATTAATTTTATTTTTTCATGTAATAGAGTATATCTTTTAGAAAAATGGTGTTTCCTGGCCATGCATAAATACTTGCTGGTGTAATTAATTTTTTTCTGGATTCCTTATATATATATTAAAGTATACTCGCATGAATATTTTCATCAACATTGGTTGGTAAATAAGGAAGATAATTTATTTTCTATGAAACAGCCAATTGCATTTGCTATTTATGAAAACCATGAAATTCTGAAAAATTTAACAAGCTGTAAAATCTAAACCATTTGAGATAGAGCATAAGTATTTTGTATGCTTACTTAAGTCCATAAAAGGAACAGGCATGCCAAGCTTCATCAAAATCGGTCATCATGGGTGTCATGGTGTGGTTGATCTGACATGGAATGACCCTTAATCCTGTCCCCTTCCCCCTTTTCATTTACAACAAAAAGACAGTTTGACCCTTAATCCTGTCCCCTTCCCCCTTTTTCATTTACAACAAAAAGATGGTTCATGTTTTTGTAAAATTGAAACCATTAGAAGATTCTATTTTCTCTTTGTTCTTGAAAGAAAAATTGTTAAACCAATGAAACTTTTTAAGTAGCTTATTGTTTATGCACAAATGTTTTTTTAAAGTTAACATTGCTCATTTAAATATTTTAACTATGGGAGAAAATAGTTTACTTCTCACCATTAATATCACATTTTAAGAGTAAGCAGATGAAATTGCTTAAATCTTTTCCCCTTCAATTTGCACCGATTTAAATAAAGTAAGTTAAAAATTGCCCAAAAGATGCAAGTCCTTTTAAATTTTACATTATTACCTAGGATGTCTACCAGTCAGGGAAATGTAATAAATTATTAATTTGATGACAAATGTCATGAATATCCATTTAGTGTCAAAAAAATTTTTGAAATCAAAATTCTGTTTGGGGATCTATTTAGGTTATTAATGAAGTTTCCTGCTTTCTAGATAAAATTACCATTCTTTTGAAAATTATAAATTGAATAAGAAATCTGAGATTTTTTTATGTTTGAGATCCTTATCCATTTCTAACAGGAAAAAAAGCAAACTGATTATTAACTTAATCTTTATATCGCACAAAAACTTTGATTTCTTGGCCATTGTAATTGACATTTAACTTTCTCAAAAGTTAACTTCTTTTACAGAAAACTTATTACTTCATTTGAGATATGTAGTCTAAGTGTGTGTTTATTCATGGTAATATTTGTAAATAAGTGTTTGTTACAAAAGTTTTGATGAAAAAAAATTATGTATTGTTGTAGGAAAAATTTATACGTGATGAATTTTTTCCACTGTACTTTAATTTAATTTGAGATGCGTTTTCTCTGCTGCCTACTTATTAGAAAATGGTTTTTCTGTAACAAAGTTGTATCTAATATTTGGTAAAGTCTGTCTCTGTGTAGGTGAATTATGTTCTGATCTTGGAAGATTGGTAAAACATCCTTGTGTGTTGTACAACAAAAGTTCTTTTTTTATGTTCTTTGTTCAGTGTTTGATTTTAAAAATGTCATTATATTGTACAAAATATTTATAATTTTCTATTCCTAAGAGAAAATCAATATTGAATATTTTACTACTTGTATCCAGTTATTTTTAAATTCCGATAAATAAAAGAATAAGACCTGTATATTTATTCATTTAAGTCGTCAGTCGGTAACATTATTTATTTCCATAGAATGTTAGATTGATGTTTTTAAATTTTATGATTCTACAATTGGAACAGATTGATCTTTAATATGTCCGATTGATGGTTTTATGAGGTAATGGGTTTTTTGGGGTTCTTTTTCTACCAAAAGTGTAATGTTTAAGAAATGACGAAGTGGAAGTATTTGCTGTAATGTGTTAATTCATCATTTAATTAGAATATTGCAGAGAAAAAGAGAAATTTATAGTGTTTAAAATTTTTTTCATGTTTTAATGCTTTTATATTCCGACTAGCTGTTATACCCGGCATTGCCCAGAATCAAAATACTTTCATGTCTAATATTTTTGTGGTAAAAAAAACTATTTTTGTATAGAAAATTACAATACCCAAAATTTTTTATCATCTCAAATGTGTTTTAATTAAAATGAGAATATCAGTTGAACAGATGATTTTTAAAAAACGGCGATAGTTAATTTTCTCCATAAGTTATTAGTATTTATTGCATAGGTATTTCGAATTTTGTTCATAAATCTTGGCAATATAAGAAAGATTTAAACGGATGTTTTGGGACAATTACATAGTAAATTCTTCATTGAGAAAAAGCGTTAGAATAAATATGAATTTAAAAAAAATCGTCTTCATCCAAAATCTTCGAATGTGATCTAGCAAGAGTTCTTATGTATTCTTGTTCTTCACCAATAAAAAAAGTGTTACAAATTGTAAATTTTATACACAATTTTTGAAAAATTATTAAAATGAGGGCAATGAGTTGAGTGAAAATGAAAGTTGTGTCGTGAAATGTTAATATTTCAAACTTTTATTATGTGTAAAAATAGCTTTTGTGACATAATACAAATTTTCGAAAAATATCATGGTAAATGCCAAAATCTTCTTTAATTTCCAATTAACTGAAATTTTAATAAGATTTGGAGCTTTTAAAAGTTGAAGGTTGACTTTCTTCTTATATAAAACATATAAAAATAATCAAAATTTTCAGAAATAAAGGTAAATTAGTTCAAAGTCTAATCGTTGCCTAGCAACGGAGTAGCTATAAATTTGTGTTATTTCAAAACCGTCTGCACGTAATTAACATTTATTAAACTTTAAAAAATTAATAGAAACTGAAGGAAAATTGTCACAGATATAAAATTGGTATAATTGAAAAGGTAAAATTTTGAACTTTAAGATGTTATAACAATATTTTTTTGTCGGACAATTTGCTCCGAAGTTGCAGCGGAAAAACGTTTCGGTTAATTTCTAATTAATTGACTGTTTAATTAACTTTTGGACTTTGAAAAGTTCATCAGTGTCTTCTCCTTGTCTTAAATAATAAGTGTGCAAAATTTGGTTGAGAACAATCGATTGGTTTAGGAGGAGATGTGGAACATAGTCACATACATTGCCACAATGACTTTTATTTATATTAAGACAGAAGTGAAAAAGTATTTTTATCCGATTTGTTATTTAAATCTAGAGAAAATATGTGATAATCAGGGTTTGCCAAAAGTCCTTGTCCTTCTAATGTTGTCATATAATAAATATATATAATTTTTTTTTGCAGTTCATGAATGTTTTTAAAGCTTATAAGAGTAATACTCGTTTATTTTTTTCAGTATGCAATTTTCCTCGCTATTTTATTGCTGTTGGAAATGACAGCTGGAACACTAGGCTTCATTTTCAAAGACTGGGTAAGGAATTTTGAATTTAACGTAGATAAGCATGTGATATTATTTTTAAACAATAAGAGCAGAAAGATTTCTGCTAAGTATGAAGGAGACTTTATTTAGATGTCAAAGGACATATCGTCCCATGTCCATCCAACCGGTTCGGTCGCTGTAATGGCTTCAGGTACGGGGACATGGGGCGGCGTTCTGCCAAAGGACATAACACTCAGGTTGGAATTGGGAAGAGTGTACAGTTTAACCCTCTGACTGCCACAATTTTTTTAAATCGCTAATTAGATGCAACATTCGCAAACATTACTCGTATATAATTAAATACGGTTGAATGAAGCTTTTTTTATTTATGTGCAAGGCCTTATTAGTATAATACCATTCAAAGTTTTAAAAGTTCTGAGTAAACCCATTAGCTTGCGAAAATCCCAGAATGCAGCAGAAAATACTTCAACCCGCGAAAATTGCGGGATAAGCAGTCGGAAGGTTAAACAATATCAGTTATTGCAATAACTTGAGCCAAATTTTTCTTAGATTGAAAATGCTGAGTATTTTTAGCAATTTAACATAAATGTTTAATAGAAAAGAGTAAATTATTAGTGGGGAATTTTTAAAATATTTGTTTTTTATATTTTAGCAAAATTTTATGTACAATAAATTATTACCATACATATATGCATTTTGACTACCTACTGCATTTCTGAAATTGTCAGGAATTCAGGCCAAATTGGTTAAGGAATTGAGATCAAAATGTGTTTAAAATTTACGCCTAAAACATTTTTAAAAATTTATTAAAAATAGAGGAAAAATTGTGCAACAACCTAATTGATATCATTGAAAAGATAATTGCTTGAATTTTTAGACACTATAAAAATCTTTTTTTTTTTTTTTTACTTTGCTATTATATTTTCAAAAGTTATCAAAGAAAAATGCTAAAATTTTGCTTAATTTGTAATTAATTAAAAATTCCATAAAAAGGGGCTCCAAGGTGCACATTCATACCTTCCAAAGTATGTTTGTGTTAAATTTCGTAGCTCTAGATCCAGCAATCTGCTTTGTACAGCGCAAACAGACACAGACGCACATATTCTCCATTATTATTAGTAGAGATATACAGGGTGATCCAAAAGTCCTTGACACATTTCAAAATATAATAAAAAGTAAAAAAACTGTGATATCAATGTGCGGTTTTCACTAAATTGCATTATGTGGCATAAAGTATTTTTGACATAAAGAAATTGTTAATAAACCAGTAATTTAATTTTAATGAATGTCTGTACCACAAAACAGTATCGATGTACTGTTGTTTGTGCAATTCCTAATTCCCTTAAAGCACTTCATGTTGACGATGTAGGACCGAGTATAAACATTTGGTAGATTCGTTTCGCCTCATCATCTGACGTGTGTGGCCTACCACTTCTTGGTCTGTCCAACATGCTTCCAGTGTCTAAAAATCTTCGGTGCCATGACAAAATGCTGTTTTGACATGGAGCAGCTTTTGCAAAACTTTCTTTGAACTTGAATAATCGACTTTGTTTCAAAGCACCAACCATTGTAGTTAAGTCTTTCCGTTGATTGATTGAGATGGGATTTTTAGCAACAAAGGCCATTATCCCCTAATGCCAAAAAGGATGCACTCACTATATATCAAAAAGGATGAATAAATGTCAAAAAGGTTGCACTCAATGTCAAAAAAGATGCACTCAATAAATGTCAAAAAAACTTTCTTTGAACTTGAATAATCGACTTTGTTTCGAAGCACCAACCATTGCAGTTAAGTCTTTCCGTTGGAGTTGTCATACTTGCATACAATAACATATTGGAAGCTAACCTTACTAAGCTGATGTTGTACCACTACTGCCATCTATGTGCAGACATTTGAACCGTTCTTTATGTAAAAAAGAAAATGTTTTATATTGTAAATGTTGTTAAATTAATTATTTGTTAGGGACAGATAACTTGATTTGTAATTCTTGTTAAGAAAAGGCTGCTGCTAGATTATAAGTTATGTCCAGAAACTTCCTGGCCCTCATTTGGAAATTTCAGTGAATGATAGAGCATTCCAGTAACATCAGGGATGACAAAAGAATATGTTAAAAATCATTTATTGGGACAAACACGTTTTAAGAACATATTTGCAGTTACATCACTTCCACCTCACGGAGTGGGGCCCGGAGTAAGAGAACTTGTCCCGTGTGCCCCAGACACATAGTAAAGACAAGCATATATGCTCTGCTAACATTCAGTAGATCTACATATCAGCTGCGGTTATCGTATAGACAAAGTCGTACGATTCCGATTAAACAGCTGTGAATTTAGATGTCAAGTGCAGTGATTGGCTCAAAGCGATGACGTAAAACATTGAGGAAGAAATGCTTCAAATCTTATAGTAAAAAGTACAAGAGTCACAGTATGAATTTAGAAATGAAAGTTAGTTATTTCATAATTTAAATGCCAAATTTTAATTTTACTTGTTACTTGCATCAACAAGTAAAATTTATGCCGTGTAATGCAATTTAGTGAAAAGCACACAACTGATATCACAATTTTTTGATTTTTTTTTATTAAATTTTGAAATGTGTTGAGGACCTTTGTTTCACACTGTATATACTCGTATCTTACAAGTTGTACAAAATATTTTTCTGTTCTATATTTTGCAAAGTGTTTAATCCTTTTCTGTTCAGAAAATACTTATTAAATTAATAATAAGAATTTAATTAATTTAGAATTTATTAATTCTTAACTTAAACAGCACATAAAAATCTGCATAATTCCCAAATTATGTATTTTGGTAATTTTGCCACTTTTTGTTTATCTTCATTTGCAGATTAAAAACCAAGCTACAAATGGCTTCCAAGCTTTTATTGTTCACTATAGAGAAGATCCTGATCGACAAAATCTTATTGATTGGATCCAAGAGCAATGGGTAATTAACATAAGTATTTTACAATTAAATTGGTTGATGGAATTTTCTACAGAATTCTTGCTTTTATCATCAGAAAGTCCTTTATGGGATGTTTTATTCATCAAAAAACATGTGAATATGTACAAATGCTATTTATGGCTTCTTTATTTTTATAAATGTTGGAGCTTATTACAGTGTTCACTTTCATTTTTAGATAATTTACAGTTTAATGTCAGAAAACATTGTAAATAAACTTTCATGGTGAAATCTTCAGAACTTGTTAAGAAATGGGAATTTAAATCAAATCCAATAGTTATATGAAATTCTTCATATGTTCAGTAACTTGAGAAAAGCATGAATTTTACATTACATTCCTCTTGTAGCGGTAAAATAGAAGTAATGAGAAATTGAGAAATAATAATTACCACTCATCATTACAGGACATTCAAAATGGCTTTCAGTGCTCGGTTACTACTAAAAAGCCTAGACTTTTGTTTTGGTATTATTGCCTGGCATTTTTGCAAATTTATCTGGATATTGAATCTTTATGGATTTGTTGAATTCGACGTGAACGGTGTGCCAAAAGCATGCAAAACTTCCCCAGCAAATCTTGGCTCATTGCTATCTTAGTGAAGACATTATTTATCTGTCCACTGTTAAAGTGGAAATAATTTGCACTCGGTTCAAGGGACCTGAAGTCTTTGCAATATATATAAAACCCCACACCTGTGTCTTGGCTCATTAAGTATGTTAGTGAAGACATTATTTATCTGTCCACTGTTAGGTAAAGTAATTTGTCACTCAGAGTTCATGGACCTAAGTTCAATAGATATAAAACCCACATACCCTTGCAAAATACATTGGCTATTATTTAGTGAAGCTATTAGTCTGTCCCTAGGTAGAGGGAAATGGATTTTATTACGGTTCAAGGGGACCTGAAGTTCTTTTTGCAATACTATATAAAACCCCACAATGTCTCAAAAATCTGGTGCAAGGTATTACAGTGAGAGACATGTATTTTATCTGTCCACTGTGCTGAAGTGATATGTTACTCGTCTTGCGGACCTGAGTCTTCAAATATAAAACCCACTCGCTATAAATCTTGGCTCATGTTATGTTAGTGAAGAGATCTTATTATGTCCACTTTTAGGAATGTGAAATATTTTTTTCACGTTCAAGGGGACCTAAGTCTTTGCAATATATATGAAACCCACAATACAGTAAATGCTGGCTGCTATTGCTATAGTGGTGACATTATTTATCTCTCCACTGTTGAGTAGAAAGTAATTTGCACTCATCAGGTTCAAGGGACCCGTGAAGTCTTGCAATAAGTCAAACCCCACAAGTCTCACAGTAATCTTGCTCATTGCTATTGAAGCAGTAATTTATTTTATCGCTCCACTGTTAGAGTGGAAATAATCCTCGGTTCAGGTTCCAAGGGACCCCAAGTCTTGCAATATTATATAAAACCCCAATCGATAAATCTATGGCTCATTGTACTACATTGGTGAGAGACATTATTTACTGGCAACACGTTGCATGTGAGAATAATTTACTGTTCAAGGGACTGAAGTCTTTGCAATAGATATAAAGCCCCACGTACCCAGTAAATCTTGCTCATTGCTATGTTAGTGAAGACATTTATTTATCTGTCCACTTTCTCAAGTGGAAATTTGCCTAGTTCAAGGGACCTGAAGCTTTACAATATATAAAAACCCACAATACAAAATCTTGGCTCACTTGCTAAGTGTTAGTGAAGAGCATCTGTTCCCACATCATTTTTTAGTGGGAAATAGTTTGCACTTCAGCATCAAAGGGACATCAAGTCTCACATAGGTTTAAAACCCCACAATACCCAGTAAATGTCTGCGCTCATTTGCTATGTATTGAGTGAGAGAATATTATTCGTCACTGTTAGGAAGTGGAAGCGTAATTTCATCGTTCAAGGGGACCTAAAGTCTGAATACGTATATAAAACCCCTAACAAAATCTGGGCTCATTTACGTGGCATTATTGGATCTGTCCCTGTTGTTAGAGTGGAAAGATCACACCGGCTTCAAGGACCGAAGTCTTGCAATATATACCTAAAACACAATACCCAGTAAATCTTGCTCATTGCTATGATTGGAAGACATTCATCTGTCACTTTCTTAGGAGATAATTGCACTGAGTTCAAGGGACCTGAAGTCTGCAAGTAATATATAAACCCCATTGCAACAGTAAAATCTTACCTCATTTGCTATGTTAGTGAAGAACTGTATTTATTTGTCACTGATTTAGTGGAAATAATTTGCACTTTCAGTTCAAGGACCCTTTGAGTATTATAGTGAAAAACACAATACCCAGCAGTAAATCTTGGCTCACAGTCGTATATATGGAGGCATTATTTATCTGTGCCACTGTTAGAAGTGGAAATAATTTCTTACTAGGTTCAAGGGATACGAAGTCTTTGCAATAGATATAAAACCCCAACAATACCCAGTAAATCTTGGCTCATATGTTTATTAGTAGACATTAGTCTGTATGTCCTGTTAAGTGGAAAATTTGCCTCGTCTCAAGGGACCTAAGTTTGTCAAAATATATAAAACCCCACATATTACCTCAGTAAACTTAGCCGTATTTAGTTTAGTAAGAGATTCTTTATCTGTCCTATGAATTTGAGTGGAAATAATTGTCACTCGACATCAAGGGACCATGCTCGATGATTTAAAACCCCAATGCCCAAAATCATGGCTCATTGACTCATGTTAGGTGAGAGATCTATCCACTGATTGAAGTGGAAATAGTTTCTACTCGTCAAGGGAAAGTCTTTTGCAATATATATAAAACCCACATACCCAGATAAATCTTGCTCAATATGCTAGTTTAGTGAAGATATTATCTGATCCACTGATTAGTGGAAATAAATTTGCTTTCAGTTCAAGGGACCTGTTGAAGTCTTACGTATAAAACCCCACAATCCCAGACAAATCTTGCTCATTGCTATACTGTAGATGTAGAGAATTATTTATCTGTCCACATTGAGTGGAAATAATTTTGCACCGGTTCAAGGGACCTGAAGTCTTTGCAATAGTATATAAAACCCCACAATACCTCAGTAAATCTTGGCTCATTGCTATGTTAGTGAAGACATTATTTATCTGTCCACTGTTAAGTGGAAATAATTTGCACTGTTCAGAGGACCTGGTTTGCAATATATATAAACCCCACAATACCCAGTAAATCTTGGCTCATTGCTATGTTAGTGAAGACATTATTTATCTGCCACTGTTGAAGTGGAAATATCTATCTCAGTTCAAGGGACCTGAAGTCTTTGCAATAGATATAAAACCCCACAATGCAGTAAATTGTCATTCTATGTTAGTGAAGACATTATTTATCTGTCCACTGTTGAAGTGGAAATAATTTGCACTCGGTTCAAGGGACCTGAAGTTTGCAATATATATAAAACCCCACAATACCCAGTAAATCTTGGCTCATTGCTATATTGTGAAGACATTATTTATCTGTCCACTGTTGAAGTGGAAATAATTTGCACCGACAAGGGACCTGAAGTCTTTGATGGATAAAAACCCACAATACCCAGTAAATCTTGGCTCATATGTTAGTGAAGAGTATCTGTCCACTGTTGAAGTGGAAATAGTTTGACTCTCGGTTCAAGGGACCAGTCTTGCACATATATAAAACCACAATACCCAGTAAATCTTGGCTCATTGCTATTTAGTGAAGACATTATTTATCTGTCACTCGTTGAGTGGAAATAATTTGCACTCGGTTCAAGGGACCGAAGTCTCAATATATATAAAAACCCCACAATACCCAGTAAATCTTGGCTCATTGCTATGTTAGTGAAGAATTATCTCTCACTGTTGAAGTGGAAATAATTTGTACTCAGGTTCAAGGGACCGAAGTCTTGCAATTATAAACCCACAATACCCAGTAAATCTTGGCTCATTGCTATGTTGGAAGACATTATTTATCTGTCCACTTGTTGAGGTGGAAATAATTTGCACTCGGTTCAAGGGACCTGAAGTCTGACCCAATATATATAAACCACCATACTCAGTCAAATCTTTGGCTCATTGCTATAAAGTTAGTGAAGACATTATTTTATCTGTCCACTGTTCAAGAGGTAAAATAATTTGCATCTAGGTTCAAGGGACCCTGAAGTCTTTGTAATAGATATATAAAACCCACAATACCCGTAAATCTTGGCTCATTCTATGTTAGTGAAGACATTATTTATCTGTCCACTGTTGAGGTGGAAATAATTTGCACTGGCTCAAGGGACCTGAAGTCTCTAATATATATAAAAACCCCACAATACCCAAAGAAATCTTGGCTCATCTAAAATATGTTAGTGAAGATTATCTGTCCACTGTTGAAGTGGAAATAGATTCTTGCACTCAGGTTCAAGGACCTGAAGTGCCTTTGCACATAATATAAGAACCCCACAAATACCCAGTACTTGGTCATTGCTAATGTTAGTGAAGACATTATTTATCTGTCCACTGTTGAAGTGGAAATAATTTTGAACTCAGTCTCAAGGGGACCTGCTGAAGTCTTGCAATATATATAATAAAACCCCACAATGTACCCAGTGTAAATCTTGGCTCATATTGCTATCTTAGTGAAGACATTATTTATCTGTCCACTGTTGAAGTGGAAATAATTTGCACTCGATTCAAGGGACCTGAAGTCTTTGCGATGGATATAAAACCCCACAATACCCAGTAAATCTTGGCTCATTGCTATGTTAGTGAAGAGATCTGTCCACTGTTGAAGTGGAAATAGTTTGCACTCGGTTCAAGGGACCTGAAGTCTTTGCAATATATATAAAACCCCACAATACCCAGTAAATCTTGGCTCATTGCTATGTTAGTGAAGACATTATTTATCTGTCCACTGTTGAAGTGGAAATAATTTGCACTCGGTTCAAGGGACCTGAAGTCTTTGCAATATATATAATACCCCATAAATGGTGGGAGAAAGGCATTTAGAATTTCACCTATTTTGTAACTCCTTTAATTGGACATCTTTTTTATATTTTATCGATGAAAATTAAAAATCACACTTTGATAGGAATAGAAACTCAAGATTTTTACTCCATGAAAGTCAAAAGATGAAGTGAAGAGAGCCAATTTTTAATTGTGATGATCTAAAACATTGGTGGTACTTGTTTATGAGTTTTGAAAGGATTTTTTAAAAACTTTTTTCATTTAAAATATCTGTTTGATTACATGTCAAATTAACCTTTCAATAAAAATGATTAAAAATATGAGTGATCAGAACGAAGGATTGAATGATGGGTTTATTCCATTATTTGTATGTGATAAATTTCTTCTCTTCAATTTAACTGACCTGACTGTTGCCAGGGCTGTTCTCTCTAAGCATTATAATGTGCTGTTGTTTACTGGCAGTCCGCAGAAACTACATGAGCAGATAGTTGGTTGATGTAACTGCTTTGTATTGTTGATTGATTGAAATGCGTTGAATGGGATTTATAGCAACATAGGCCATTATTCCCTTGCTCTAAAAAGATGCACTTAATAAATGTCAAAAAGACTCCAAAAATTTTAGAAGAATCCTAAAATGATGCTTATTGGAAACAGTTTTCTGAATAAAGGCTTTGAATGAAGAACAAAATTGAAAATCAAAGTTAAATTTAGTGCAGAGATTTGACCTATGTCTTGAATACTTGGAACAGAAAGTGCACAAAATGATTTCTCATGAAACTGTGTTGTTAAATTAAGTTGGCAAGCTTTGCAGGTTTTTGTTATTCAGGATGTAGCAAGAACTTGAATAGTTGATGACCATACATTGCATTGGTATTCTGAAACCTAAAAATACTAATTGTTTGTTTTTCAGTTTAAATCATTGTGTGAAAGTTCATATTTGCACTGCTTTTTTTTCTCTCTCTGTGGCAAGAGTTTTATTTCCAATCATATGAGTAAAAATAAAGTCAGGATTGTTGTAAGGATATACCTGAACTGTGGATAAATATGGAAATCACTGAATGTTTTTACAGTAAAGAACTCTGCTAAAATCTTATGTTGTAACATATATGCGAGAAATCTTTTCTTTTAAATGCAATAATTCATTGTTTAATTTTTGGTCAATTGTATCCCAGTGCTTTTTTTCAAACATAGCTGTTTGAGGCAACTCTTTAAGAATTCTGACTAATCTGTGTCTAGCTTCTTTTTTTTTGCCAGTTTGTTACAGTAGTGTGTACTATTTATTGAGAACTTTCTCTCGGATCAACAATGTTGATCCTGTCTCTTTTAACCCCTTAAGCGGTTTGTTTTCTCAACTATATAATTAGACAGCATTTTCTATTTTAGGAATGCGTTGTCATTTTAATTCAATTGAGAACCTAAAGGACAGTTTAAATGTGTATGGATTCCACTTGATTTTTTTTATCTTATTGTCTGTGAATGACTTTGTTTTAGTTTATAAGTTTAAAATTGTGTTAATTCGTTGCATGTACATTGTACGGGAAAACCGCTTAAGGGGTTAACGTTTAACTTATATTTTGGTTCTCCCTGCTGATGGTGTGGCACTTTTACATGAGCTTATGGGTAGGTTTGCCATAATTGCCAAGCATTGATGCAGGACGTTTAGGTACTTAATAAATAAAACAAGAAAAAAAGTGGATAAGTAATGGTTTATTTTACTGCGATAAAAATCAATAAAGTTGAACCAATCTAATAAAATGAACACATCGAATAATAAAAAAGATGCGAGGCTATTCCTTTTCAGCCCAGTCATATTTTAAAGTTGATTTTACTTTCTTAATTATTATATCATTTTCTTCTTTCATGTAATTATAAAATTGGGCACAAGTCATTTTAAAATTGTGATGATGCAGAGTTTAGCTAGAAAACGAGACAAAATTGGGACAATAGTAATATGGGACTGAATGCAATGACAGTCCCTTATATACAGGATGTATGGCAACCCCTACTTATAGATGCAGTAATGTTGGAATGTCTTTGAAAGATATTCAAAGCGTGGTGAAAATCATTATTGTTAAGCAGTTCTTTGATGTGATTTCTTTTATTATATAAAATTATTTCTAGCATATTGACCGCATTCATAATATAAATCGAGAATGCAGTTGGAGCATTACATTTTCGATTTTTGTTTAATTGTTGGAACAGAAGTTTCTCTTCTTATAGTACAATATGGAATGATTTATAAAAGTGCCTCATTGGAATTTATGTTGTTGTAGCTGGAGTGCTGTGGCATTGAAGGTCCAAAGGACTGGGATATGAACGTGTATTTCAACTGCTCAAGCGTGGATGTCGGTAGCAGAGAGGCCTGCGGAGTACCGTTTTCCTGCTGTAAGCCTCAACCAAATGTAAGTTTGATCGTATAATTAAGTCGTATTCCTGAATTCCAATGGTTGATGGGAATTTTTCAATTATAATTTACACTTAATTCTCAATTTACATGGTATTGAATTGAGAGGAATGCAGAAGGATTTTGATCTCCTTGTTTCAGTGTTGCCTCCATTTGCATGGCTACTGAGTTTCCATATGGCATGATTGCTTGCATAATAATTAATAATAATAATTTGCCGTGTTTTACTGAAATAGCAACTTGTTAGGAACTATCATTCGGATTGTAGAGCAAATCTCGACAGAGCAACTAGATGATGCCTAACCAACATTTCATGGACGTTTACTTCTTACGTTATTGCTCACTAATTTATTATTTAATTTCTTATTACATTATTTAATTTTTATATTTAGTTTCGTTTTCTTTTCCTTTTTGTTATTCTATTGTACATTTTTTTTACATTGATAAGTTATTCTTTTGGCTCGATTTGTCTAAATTCACTTTTTGGGGAAGCCGGTTTGGTTGGCGACCCTTTGGCTGTTGGGTGGGTCAGAGCAGATCTTTAGTTTAGCTGTTTTTGACTTTTTCCTCTTTGATACTCCGAGAGCCTTGGCGTGAAAAGCGAGCTGATTGTCCTCGTTTTTTGTCCGTGGCAGTCTGTGGTTTCTTATGGAGCCTTCTTGTTAGACGGGTTGCTTCGTTGCAGCTCATCTGCTTCCTGTGTGGCTTGGGCAGGATTTCAATCTTGTCTATATGGTGTAATTGAACGAGCTGCTCATAATGAGGGGCTGTTTTGCATTCTATCACGGTGCCCGATTTCCATCGTGGCGGCTACTCTTTTGTTGTGCTTCGGCAAAAACGGGGTGTTTCTTTACGATAACCATCTGACTGCGGGTGATTTTTCTTATTTTCATTATAAAATCATGGGCAGATTTTGATCATTATTTAGGTCCAAAATATAAAGTAATGGAGCAAAAAAGGAATTAGATTTAGATAAATTTCATCTTGTTCTTCATTTGATTCCTGATCACTTTCTCCTTCATCTGAACTATCTTAATCACTTGATTTTATGCTATCACCGATTTCAGAATCTGAATCTCTATTACTTATATTTGATTTGCTCTTCTTCACGTGATTTGCTCTTCTTCTTTCGTGCAATGGCCCATCCTTTGAAAGCACACATATTCAAAAATAAATGTTATACGAACCTTTGATCCTCCTTCCTAAAGAATGAATCCGTAAGTTCTGGCAATCGGCCAACAATTAACTTGCACACGAAACTATCGATTCATAAAGAATGGGGGAAATATCTCTTGATGTTTCAATACAATACAAATCTTATTGGATCCAAAATGACGGATGCCAATATAGAGAAAGCAAAAAATTAGGATAATGACATGGCCTGCAAAGTTGTACAAGAAATTCTGAATGCGATTTCTACATTGCCCACAATTAGAGCATTAAAGAAATGTTTAATATGAAAGAACAATAAAATTCAGAATTTTGAAAAAATACAAATTCCTCTTTTCCTGTTCAATCAATTTCAGTATGTTTTACAATTTCAGAATTTTGTGACATGAACTCTTTTGTAGATGGCACATATGAGAGTGATGAATTAATAATAAAAAACTAATATTCAGCAAACTTAATAGCAATAAAAGTAGTGTAGATATTGATGGGGGGGGGGGCCATCTCTGTTTTGGCAACTGACAGAGAAAAGTACTTTTTCAACTTCATTTTCTTCTGTAAATATTGACTCTACCCTCTTTTGTGTAAATACAAGAAAGTAAGAAGGATTTGTTTTAAGTATTTTCAATTGGAAGCTTCAACTTTCACCGATCTGTTGGACCATAAAAGAGCTCTGTGAATGAAGAGGTCTAGCTGTTTTGAATAATCCAGTCATCAAGCCAGTTTTTGATAAGAAAAACTGTCTAGAAAGGCCTCTGTTCATGGGTAGAAACAAATGGTAATTTGAAGGATCTACATCCGGGAAATTTAGAGGTAACATATATCGGCAAACTATTTCTAGAGTTTTCTTGACTGGTCTCGCGACACGTGGGTGAGCGTTGTGATGTTGGGCACCCTGCCATGTCTTAGTGTAATGTGTTCGAGTTTGTTTCAGTGTTTCTTTCAAATTCAGTTCCGATTAGATTTGGCAAGGATGTGTTGGGAAGACATTAATACTGGAACAAAATTGCTTTGTGGGTGTACATGAATGCAGTCCAATAAGCAGGATTAAAAAAATAAAGCTCTTTATTCAGGGTGGCGACAGAACTGGGAAATCAGGGAAAAGTCAGGGAATTTTATCGATCTGGAAAAGTCAGGGAAATTCGTAAAAATATCTAAAAATCAGGGAAAATTAATAGTTATTTGTTACTCTTTATCTTATGTCTTGCATTATTTGTAATAATAAATTGAATTTAAAAAAAAACTTATTTTCATTTATAAAAGCATAAGTTTTTGATTAGAGCAATGAATTTCTTACGATTTGTTGAAGAATAAAGATTTGAAGTAATATTTTGGCGGTTTCTCTTGTTTAAATCTTTGCTAAAATATATATTATTAGGTACGTATAATTATACTATTTTTATATTTATGCTCCAACATCTTATTCTGGTACTCATGCAAAGAGCACTAATTAGTTATTGAATTGTTTTAAAGCTTTGAGCAAAGATCATAATAACCTTTACTGTTAAAAAAATTTAACTTGTGTTACAAAGAGTAGTTTTAATGTTTCATAGAATTCTTATACAGTTTTAGAAGCAAAGTATTTTGTTAAAATTTCCAGTATTTTTTACATATAAGAAATGTGATATACTTTTTAATGGATTTTTTTAGGATGTTCATTCCATTTTTTAAAAATTAAATTTCATAAAAAATATATGTTTTTCATATTAAATAACTGGTAAAAGTGTTTGCCAGGAAACTAATATAATTAGTAGCCGTAAATCAGGGAAATGTTGTAAGTTTAGTCAGGGAAATCAGGGTAAAGTCAGGGAAATTTTCTTCACATTTTCTGTAGCCACCCTGTTATTTTACAAATATTCCCAAGCAAAGAAACGTAGCACAAGTATTAACACAGCACTAGTAAAAATTCACAACAGAGACTACCAATAAATTTCAACACAACGCTCAAAGGTTTCTTGTTAACTCACCAGCTCGCTTGCTGATCAAATTCCAACTGACTCTTCTTGGCTTGAGAGCTTGCCTTTATACTTTTCAATAGGAAGTGACTTCATTACGTAGGAAGTGACGTAATCTCTAGAAAGTTCATGAAACCAATAGAAATAGGTTGAAAGTTCGAGGTCCTTCTAGATAATTCTCTTTGTTGCTAAAGTTGCCAACTTTGTCGCCAAGTCTAGCATCTCAGGGGAACGACTTTATAGCTTTATAACATATATCGGTAAACTATTTCTAGAGTTTTCTTGACTGGTCTCGCAGCACGTGGGTGAGCCTTGTGATGTTGGGCACCCTGCCATGTCTTAGTGTAGTGTGTTCGATTTTGTTTCAGTGTTTCTTTCAAATTCAGTTCCGATTACATTTGGCAAGGATGTGTTGGGAAGGGTATTAATACTTTCGTTACTTTATCTTGGAAAATTTTTACCGTCTTTGTATTCTTTGTTATGTGTATTGAAATAATTTTTTTTAAACTGTTGAAAACACTGTTTGTAAATTGTAATTAATGGCACATCCTTTGTTGTAAGGTGTTGAATGTACTTTTCTGTATTGCAGTTTTCTTTGTAGTAAAATAATGAAATAAAACATCCCACAAATGCTGTTTTTGGCTAAAAAATACTACATTTTTAATGAGGTAAAAATAATTATTGGTCATTCTTTAAACAGATATCTTATACTAGTTATTAATGGTTACAGCCAAATCTTTCAAATACTAGTGTTTACAGATTCAGTTGCATGTAAGCAGTATTCCGATAATACTTCTTATAAAGAGTAGATTCGTTTGTATACACGTAATACAATTTATATAGTATTGTTTGAATTCTTGAATATTTGTTTGCATTAATATATGTTTCCTGGTTTTTAAAGTACTTAATGTTGATTGGATTTACTTGAAATCATGAATATTTACTTAAATATACATTCTCTGATCTAATATATATATATATATTTATAAAATATATATATATACAGTGAAACCTCTTCGAATGGCCACCCCTGTATAGCGGCCACCCCTCTTAACGGCCAATTTTTCGGCCCATAAACCTAACGTTAAAATAACCCCTAGCAACGGCCACCCAACCCCTCTGAACGGCCGCCGAGTGGGTTCGCTCATCCCATTTAACAAACGCATCGGTTAGAGATTTACTTTTTAAACTAAAAAACGAACTTGAAAAAATGTTTTTTTCCCGAGAAGGGTAAAAACTTAAAACAGTCACAAATTGTATCCTTTTTTCAAAAAATGTAAAAAATTATTAAATAAAGTACTATTTTCTCTTTAGATAAGTCTCAAACTTCATTTTAAATAAGAAATATGTGTCAGACTTGTTTATATTATGTATTATAGCAATTATCTTGTAATTGTAACGAAAACCCTTCAGAGCGGCCACCCCCTCTGAACGGCCGATTTTTCTCGTAACGGAGGGGTGGCCGCTCAGAGAGGTTTCACTGTCTATATATATTTTTAAACCATTAAAACTCAAATAACATTTTTATCATATACACCTATTAAACCCTCATTTAAAATTACAGATAATTAACAATATAATCTAATATTATTCACACAATGAAATACAGAAAGCTAATAAGATTAAAAACTATTACTATGAAACCAATTGGAAAACCAATCCAGATATGGAATTCCAACAATCAAATGCCAATCGACCTGAGGAATCAATTATGTCGCATTATTTCGAAATTTATTGGCACCAACCTTCTGTGAGGGCCAATGTTGGAAAAAGACAACAAATATAGGTGTAAATCTCCAAAATATATTAAGAAAAGAACGAGAAAATTAACTAAATCCTTATGTATATAATACTGATTGGATTTATTAAGTTTACTACAGATGTATTTTGAAAATGAAACGTTAACTTGAATTTAACAATTTCAACCCACACAGATTTTACAGGCATCAGTTTAAATTATAAGTCTAGAGTTAAGTGCATCCAATAAAACTTTGAACTTTTGTGTATAGTCATAAAAATGTACGTAAAACCATTTTCAGAGTTATAAATATTGAGTTAATTTTGTGAGTGTTCTTTTGTTTATTTTAGGAAGTTATCAAAAATAAGCAGTGTGGTTATGATGTGCGAAAGCAGGATTATGTAAGTAAAACTGTAATTATATGTTATCTAAAATATTTTTTCTTTGTAGTAAAATAATGAAATTTTATTATTCTCCTTTAATATTTGACATCATAGAGTTTAGAACAATGCAATTTTGTCGATTTCTTAATATATTTAGAATTCCAAATTTTTTGAATGATGTTTTAATTAAAGGCATTAATATTTATTTCTGTTACTACAATGGCAGTTTTAAAACCCAAAAAATCTGGAAAATATTTAACTTTTTTTTCTTTTCTTGGAACTAGGTAGATAATCTACAAATATAATGAATTGGCAAAGTATGTTTAAAATATTCCATGCGCACAAAATAAAAATGTAAGTCACTAAAAGACAACACAAAAGTGACAAATTCTTGAGTTAAATTAATGCAATTTTGTTTGGAAAATTGTATCAACCAGGGTGTCTACCAACCATGAAAATGTCATTCATTTAAATGTAGCATCACAGGTTTTTTTAACCCCTTAACCGGACAATTTTTTTTTACCAGAAGTATTACCAAAAAAGGCATATTTTTTTGCTACTTAAAACTCCTGCTTTGGTGAAGGGTGGGGGACCTTCAGCAAAAAGACCCAGATGGAAATCATTTCAGTGACATGGACAAGCTACGCCATCTGTTGAAGGATATTGTTAATGTTGTTACGGAAATTAAAAATACGGGCAAACCGGAAAAGGGAAGGAGAAAATATCGATGATCGTATGCTGTATGGGTAAACGAGTTAGGGCCTACGGGCAAACCGGCTAAAGAATTAAATTCTGAACTATGAAAGAGAGTTTCCTGTTTTTGGGATGAAGTAACTTTTCTGGAGAAAAAACGTCTGAAGTACAAGGAAAATTATTAAACAACAAAAAATACTTCACACCGAATGTTGTTTACCAAGAGGTTTCTTGAATAAAGAAATATGTAAATAAAAAAATATATATCCTGTCATAAAACATACGTTTATTTTATTTGTTTTCAATCCATGTTAAGCATTTTTCTCGCATATGCATCTATTTAAACACGTCAGATTTGAAGGGAAATCTCTTGAATGAAGAGGCAATTTGCACCCGTGATACCATGACGGGTTATTTTTCTAGTACAAAAAATAACCATGGGCTGTAACGAGACATGTAAATAGCGACGAATTCACTTTCAATGATGCAATTTTTCTCTCCATTGCATGAAATGCGATGCCAACCAAGATAGGGTTAAGAGTATTGGAGGTGTGCATTGCATGAAGAATTTTTATAATTTTTGCTTATTGAGAGGACCTCCTGCAATGACTTGAAATTTATGATAATTTATAATAATGAGTCTTATGAATAGCATATTTTGTGGGTAAAAATTCTGATAAATTCAATTTGAAATATTCCAAATGACACTTTAATTATTTAAAATTTTAATTAATGTTTTTATGTGACTAGCAATTTTGAATTTAATTAGTTTTGAAACACAAAAAGGGTTTTTCTTTTTCATAAATAAGGTCACTTTTTTTTTTTTTTTTTGAGATCATGAATTTTTATCAAAACTTGGTAGACTCCCTGGTATTGAATTCAAAACGAATTTACTGTGGTTATATGAATAGGTTTAACACTACTTCGTGATTGAGAGTAGCTTTGTGAAACAAAGATATAAAATTTTTCAGCTTTGGAATTTTTAAAGCGGAAGTTCTGGAACTTTTGGCAGACATATGTTAATTGGTAACATAATTAAGAGTTAATACTCAAGCAAGTATCTGCAAAAATATGTTTGCATGCTTTTTGATAAATATTTTTTATGTAACAAATACAAAATTTAATTCTAAAGGTATTTCCTGCAGCTTTTTTGTTTGTTTATTCAGTTTTGTGTTGATCATTTTTACTGTCCCATGTTACCATCATGTATTCAAATATATTATTTTTGTATATTCATTTACTACTTTGATATATATTTTTTATATATTCTATATTATATTTTATATATTCTTTATGTGCATTTTACGAAAATTTTTAATACATTTTCTTTAAATTTGTTTAAAATTTTACTACTGTTTAACTTATGCTTACAGATAATCATAAGGAGATATCATGTGAAATACGAAGTTTTTTGGCCAGAATCTGGTCATTATAAACTGCCCTTTTACTGACTTTTCTTTTCTGTCTTAATGATGAAAGAAAAGAAAAAATTTGGAACTGTTGATTTTCTGAATAAGAATTCTATGAGAAATATTCATGGACCATGACAAATTTAAATCAATAATAGATTTTGTTTGAATTGTTATTTATTTGAAATAAACCAAATAGCAAAAATGAAAGGAAATACTGAAAAAATCAGGTCTACATCAAAAGTATAAAATTTGGAGGGACAAATAAAGTAGTTTAATTTTACGTAGGTGTGTGTGGGGGGAATCCCTTGTCATTAAAAATGTGGTTTATTTCAAAAAGTGAGGTTTAGTGAAAGAATGAGTATTTAACACAATAAATATGTTCTTTCTGACACATGGCAGTTTTTCTCTCTTTTTCTATTTCATGGATCTGGATCGGAGTGATTGTTCTTGAAACCAAGCAAAACTAAATTAAATACTTCTGGATTTTATAGAAGAGTTATTTTCTCCCAGAAGTATAAATATTTGCTCTTGTAGTATTTCCAAACTTGAAAAATATTGTGGGCAATTTTTCGAGCATATTTAAATATTTGTAAAATTAATTCAATTGGTTTTTCAAATCGTATTCTCTCTGTTTTTTATTTCCTTTCACATATAATAAAGGACAGTTTTGTATTTGCTAAGTGAGTCGTAAAAATAACTTAATATCCAGTTACTTTAAATTTGCAAATCTTTTTATCGATTAAGATTTAAGAACTTTGTGCGTACATTTACAGATTTAATGCAATTTTATCTAAGCATCACTCATAATTATGTTTGATTGGAAAATTTTTAAAATTAAGCTTCAAGTGCAAAATTTTTACTGAACCCTTTAATTTTTATGTTGACTGACCTCTGAGCAGTCTTGGCTTTGAATCCACCCCAAAGATTTATTATGTATATGGTCCTTGTGTACTGTAAATGTGTCTTTGGGTATCGATGTTTCCAAATTTAACTTGTATCCAATTCCATTCTTGTCCTTCAAGTTTGACTTGAAGGACATTATATATGGTTCCCACGGTCCTTGAAAACTCTTTGAATTTTATTTGCCTTACTCAGGACCCTGGTACTTGATTTTTTGGGGGGTCATTGAAAAACCCTTGAAAAATAATCAAATTGACCATCCAATTTTTTGGGGGGACAGAAGAGAAGAACCAGTTTGTTACTTGGTTTTGCTTTGAGAATCTTGCTTCATCTTGCTGGTGAATCTTTGCTTCACCAGAAAAAGAGCATTTATATGGGAATGTAAAACGGTCCTACAGTTATCCTAATGTATTTTGAAAGTAACCAATACATTTGAACAGAATTTTGTTTTAAATACCAACAACCGATTTTCTCTGCAATGAAATTCTCTGTTTTCAAAATTGTTATTTAATTTCATAGAGCCAGGGAAGTGTGTGTTCATGTGAACACAATAACTCAAAAACTTAAATAGCTAGATGGGTAAAATTTGATGCAGTCCGACCTCGAAAATCCAAAAACCGGACAATCTTTTTCAACTCGTGACGAGAAAAAAATTAGCTAGATAAATTTTAAACTATAGAACGCTCGAGGTAAGATGCGGAAATTCCAGTCATTCTATTCATTTTAAGCTACTATTTTTTTGTCTTTGTATCATTTTAATGTCTCTTTATGTTTTTATTGTTTTAAACGTGTTTTTATATGGAGTTGTCGGAATTGATGTCAACGTGTTGATCAGCATACGTGTCGATTGGTTGCGCATGCACGAATATCGGAGGCGTTACTGTAGCAATGTATCTATGAAGCAATGCATCTGCACCCATGTTGCAGTTTAGAATATCAGACTCAGTACAAAAGACACAACCGCATTGCTTAAACTAAAAACTCTTTTATTTCATAAAAACAATCCAACATGCCATCTTATATAGCTAAACAAAAACAAGTGACACAACCTGATTGGCTGTGATGTCACAACTGGCCAAGTGGCAAAACCTGATTGGCTGTGATGTCATAGAAAATGCACACGCCACATCATGACTTCACCAACACAAACAAACAAGATAAATGCAAACAAACATCCATACGATTTTTCTGAGCATGAAAAAACTGCCAATTAAACTAACAGTTACCAAGGCAACCATTTGCCGACTCCCGGGTCTGTTCTGAAGACGTCTGCACATGCGCGCTTAATTGTGACGTAACTTATCTACACGGTGACATCAGAACTTTGACATCTCTATTGGTTCAAGGAAGATATCTAAAATCCGGTTATTTCCGAAATCTGGACCTTCCAAACCTCCAAGCAGTCCGGATTTTCGAGTTTGTGCTGTACACGGTTTTATCATCAGAGTTGTATATCTGCATCAAAATTTTTATCAAAAATAAAAATGCAAATGATTAATTTGATTTTAAATTCATCATTTGCATTTTTATGTCTAAATAAAATATAATTTAGTGGTCCTTGAATTTTTTTCTTCAATAAGAGTGTGAAGTCTGCTGTTTTAAGAACCCCTCTTGACGTATCTTCACATGATATCTCCTGATTGCTCTACTGTCGAATACTGATTCTTGTTGGTCTGCCAGACAGGGGATAAGTCTACGGTGATCTACGAGAAGGGGTGCTTGAGAGCTGGTGAGGAGTGGATAGAGGCTAATCTGGTGCCGGTGGCGGGAGTGTCGGTTGGGGTGGCTGTGCTACAGGTAGCGCCTCTTTTAACACGATTCTTTTTTATTCTTTTCTGCACTAACACTTAACGAGCTTCTTTCGTCACGGGCACTTCTGCAATGGTGTGATCTGATGATACTGGAAATATGCGACGCATATTGTGAAGGTTGGATAAAAAGTTCTGGCAACACATTTATATTCTGGAATGACTTTATTGTAAAAGACGGTTGCGTCCCCTTCTTAAATTTGACTTCCGTGTCTTATCATCTTTTGCCCAATAACTGTAAGGCTATCGCCGCAATAACTTCTGTTGGCGTCTCGCAGTAACCGACTTTGCCTCCTTTCAACTGTTGTGATGGATCCCCGATGAGGGCTCCTTCATTTTGGTAAAGAACTGCTCGCTTGGAGGCACATTGGGTGTTCCAGTATCTCCTACCATCACTGTCACGAGAGATCCATGAAAGTGTTTACATTATGACACCACTTATTATCATGGAAAATGGAGTCTGTTTACAACTTGTGTTGTTCATTCCCATTTCATGAATACCAAATACCATAATCTAGCAGTTTTGTTCCTGTTGTGGAAACCAGGGTTCGCACGCATCCTTAAAAGTCCTTACTTTTACATTTAGTCCTTAAAAGTGCTTACAAATCCTTATTTTTATGCCCCATTTTTAAAAAGTCCTTGAAAGTGCTTACTGTTACATTTAGTCCTTAAAAGTGCTTACAAATCCTTACTTTTATGCCCCATTTTTAAAAAGTCCTTGAAAGTCCTTACTTTTCGCCACCTAAGCTAGAGCAAAATACATGCAGTATTTAGAAAGTGAAAAATCCAAAGAAAAGACTGAAACAAAAAGCTCTAGGAAGAAATAGATTTTTTAAAACAAAAGAAAATGTTCCAAACAAATGGGGAAGCAAATGATTTAGCTAATGAGGCTGAAAAGTCAAAGGACATAAATTCATAATAGGGACATTTATTCAATCGCATGAACTAAGAAAAACAATTACTGGAGAAAAAATTAAAATAAATACCTTGGATGTAAAATTGAATGAAAAAAGTTTGGAATTAAAAGATATTTGATTACCAGTTTCATGGGGTTTTATTCATCAATTTATTAACTCATATTTTTAAGAGTTTTTGTTGTGTTAAATTTGTAATGTATCTTCTATGTTTTATATTATACTTCATCATCTAATAGGTTGAATTTGCAAAAATGAGTCATTTTATTTAAAAATGTGTGTGACAATTTGTTAAGTTTATTCAATTTAGAGGTCCTTATTTTTTGGTTTTTTTTAGTCCTTAAAAGTCCTTGATTTTCTTTTAAGGAAATGTGTATGAACCCTGAAAACACTTTTATTTTGTAAACCACTGCACAATTCAGCAGAATGAAAAACAACTTTTAATTGTTCTCTAACACCCATTCCCCCATTTGTCTGCTATAAATTCAAGAGGCTAATATGTTGCGTCATGATGTTGTTACCTCAACTTTTTATTCAACCCCCCTGAGATATGGAAAACCAAGTTTGGTTTTTCAACGTACTAATCAGTTATTGTTTCCTCATGATGGGCGGTGGTAAGTAAGGATATTGAAACAAAAAAGTGACTTTAAATTATCTCCAGGAACGTGACAGATCTCGTGTGATTTTTGAGAAAGGTTGCGTGCGTTCTGGCGAGGAGTGGGCAGAAAAGAATCTTTTGCCTCTAGCCGGATTTGTTTTGGCTGTTGCATTTGCCCAGGTACGTACTTTTCATGGAATAAATAGTCGTTAAAGTAAAAAAATAAAGAAATAAGCATCCTGTATTAAACAAATTTGCCAGGTTTTTTTTCTTTTAAATTTTATTTCTACACCCGTTCTAATATTGAATGACGGGTACAAAGAATTTCAGAATAAGGTTGTGGTGGGGAAAGAATTAATATCTTTCTGTTAGTCAGTTCTAGTTGATAGTTCCTAGTCTAGCAGATGCATATACTTTCCCCGTATTGTAACGAAATTGTCTTGTGGGTGTACGTGAATGCAATCCAATAAGCAGGATTAAAAAAATAAAGCTCTTTATTTTGCAAATATTCCAAGCAAAGAAACGTAGCGCAAGTATTAACACAGCACTAGTAAAAATTCACAACAGAGACCACCAATAAATCTCAACACAGCGCTCAAAGGTTTCTTGTTAACTCACCAGCTCGCTTGCTGATCAAATTCCAACTGACTCTTCTTGGCTTGAGAGCTTGCCTTCATACTTTTCAACAGGAAGTGACTTCATTACGTAGGAAGTGACGTAATCTCTAGAAAGTTCATGAAACCAGTAGAAATAGGTGGAAAGTTCGAAGTCCTTCTATATAATTCTCTTTGTCGCCAACTTTTTCGCCAAGTCACCAAAATGGTTGCCAAATGACAGAGGACAAAAATTAATGACAGAGGACAGCATTATGCTAGACTAGGGGTGGAGAATCTTTTTGCACTGAAAGGCTTCATTAAATTTCGGCAGCTGGGCAAAAGGCCGCACAAGTAGAATCTTAAAGGTTATTGTTCTATAATTATTATTATATTACAGAGAAGTATATTATTTCAATGCGGATTGTAAATAACTGATACGACTGTATAAGAAACTCAAAAAAGGCCACATGCAGCCTTAAGGTCGCAGGTTCCCCTGTGCTAGATGTTAATTGTGAATAAAACAAAAGAAAAAGTTAATGAAAAACATCTTTTATTTTAATGCAAACTCAACTTTATGTTCCAGAAAAAATGTCACAAGTTTCGCCTTACAGTGGTGAAAAACAAAATTTACCAAAAAGCATCTAAAAGTTACAGTAAACATGAAATGGATTGTAGGTGCAGTATGTTAGCCCAAAGCTGTAGAAAGGTGATCGAAATTTAAGCTCTTCTGAAACTGTACTCATAAAAAAAGTTATTAAAGATTTTTCCTAATTACAGTAGCTCAACAATTTCTGCCAAGATCTCTGTGCAATTTTGACCTTTCAACCCTTTGTTAGGATCAGACATTCTCCCACAACGAAAGCCCAAATTATCGTTTTGCGCCATGTCACCATGCTGCTTGTGGGAGAATGTAGAGGAGTGTTTTCAAATTCCCACAGTTGCCAATTATTCATAGTCACCACACCTTCCCTTGAAAATGTAGCTTTGCCTGTAAAACAAATCCTGCCTAGACAATGAGCCTGCACTGCAAATCTGTTGAAACAACCACACCACAGATGCAAGTCACCAGGGGTCTTCTGCTCCGATTACCTGGACATGTATGTGGCAAAGTTGTTCACGTCATACTGGTTTGTGAAGCACCAAAATTGCGTACAATGGTTTTTGTACCTGTGTATAGGAAGTTCTCGCTTTACATATGGATGCTTCTTCAGTGAACAGCTTGTTCATCCTCCATCACAATGTTAGCTTACATCAAAAGGCTGATTGCAATTTCACTGTTGTACACAGTCAATGCTGGTGAAACCTCAAAAGTAGGTATACCCTCGCCCAGCCTTGGCATCCAGGTAATCTGAATGACAGCCGCTACAATAGCTTCGAGTACTGAGCCCAGAGTCCTAGTAGCCAATCACCTGGCCACTGCCCGACCCTTCCTGAAGGAGGTACGTACTATCACTGATGGAGGGACCTAAAGCCCCACCATTGCTATACCTCTAGATGAAGTGAGTTTCTGCTTTCTTATTGGGCAGCAACTCGTCTGTGAACTTGCAGTGCCCTCTGGGGGGGACTCGGTGTTGGTGAAAGTTAGAAACCATGTCCTCCTCTGCTACCTCTTCAAAAACAGGTTTTCTTCTTCTGGAATAAACAACAGTAATATTTCTGCAGATTTCATTATCATTTTTCAGAGTCCTCTAGCAGTGACTGGGCCAGTTCAGAGCCCCGTTCAGAATTTTTGTAGAACAACTAGTATAGAATCGGTGTTTTGATTTTTAAAAAAATGTTCAAGCAAAGTGCACTCTTGTAAACTCAAGGCCATTCTGAGCGATGGATCTACTGAAACAGGGTGGCGACAGAACCTGGAAATCGGGGGTACCAGGGAAAAGTCGGGAATTTTATCAATCAGGGAAATTCGTAAAAATATCTAAAAATCAGGGAAAATTAATAGTTATTTGAGTTATTATCTATAAATTAGTATCTGTTGTCTAGCGTTATTTATAATAATAAATGGAATTTAAAAAACTTATATTCATTTATAAAAGCATAAGTTTTTGATGAGAGCAATCAATATCTTATGATTTGTTAAGGAATAAAGATTTGAAGAAATATTTTGCAAATTTCTCTTGTTTAAATCTTTACAAAAATATATTAATTATACTATTTTTATATTTATGCTGCAACATGTTATTCTGGTACTCATGTAAAGAGCACTAATTAGTTATTGAACTGTTTTAAAGTTTTGAGCAAAGATCATAATAACATTTACTGTTAATATAATTTAACTCGTGTTGCAAAGCGTAGTTTTAATGTTTCTTAGAATTCTTATGCAGTTTTAGAAACAAAGTATTTTTTACATATAAGAAATATAATATACTGTTTTAATTATTTTTTTTAGGATGTTCATTCCATTTTTTTTTAAATTAAATTTCGTAAAAATATTTTTTTTTTTCATATTAACTAATTGGTAAAAGTGTTTTTAATGTATATTAAGCCAGGAAACTAATATAATTATTAACCGTAAATCAGGGAAATGTTGTAAGTTTAGTCGGGGAAATTTTTTTCGCAGTTTCTGTAGCCACCCTGTGAAAGCAAGTTCTCCGCAAATGGTTGTAGGTATTTTAATGGCTACTGCATCATGTTGAAAAATATTTACATATGTGCTTTATTGCATAACAGAAATACAACCTTTGACGGCTATTTGAAACTTGTATTTTTTATGCCCCGAATGTTTTCCCCATTCCTTTATCCACGAAGTTTCGTGTTTTTATGATGAACTGTTGGCAGTTTTGGATGGGAGAACTTGAACTATGGACACTCTGTATATACATTAATTTGTGAAATGTATCTTTCACTTGACAGGAAAGCCAATTATTACATTTTTCAACGGAAGTCATTTGCAGAAACAAAGTTTGCCTGTTAATATTTTATCATAGAATTTTCTGCATTCTATGGTGCTCTTTTTTCCCTTAATTCTAGTGTAGTATTAAACCAATAAATAAATGTCTTATCTTAGCAATGAAGTAATTTATCACTGTTTAGAATGCAAGCTGAATGAAAATATTAGATTGTTAAGCGCAAAGTCACATGAAAGAATTCAATAAACTTTTTCAAATAATAAACTTTTGCTAGCATCTTTTTCGTGCTATCACAATAACAGTTCTTTTATGTATTTTTTTAATTAAAATTTTGCTCAGCTTTCATATACATATTTCTGTTCTCATATTAAATATGGAATTTTAATTCTTAGTAATAAAATTGTTTTAACAATACGCAATTTGTAAATTTTTGTTTATAACTTTAAAATGCAATAAAATTTTGTAATTCCGTTCATGTGACTTTAAAGTTAGATAAATTCTGAAAAGAATTTACAAAACAAATGTATAGGATTTAAAATAAGCCCATTATAATGTGTTACATAAAAATGTAACAGATTTCGCCTAATCTTTTTATATATACTATCAGAGTACTCAACATTGCTCAATCTTTTAAGTATAAAAACTTTGTAAGAGATAAGAAACTATGAGCACAATGATCTATTTTCTCTCTTGGAAAAGTAAAAATAATTCCTTCTAAAATGGAATGAACCAAATCAATGGTGGTTCCTCATATAAATTGTGAATTGTTTGCTTTTAAACTTTTTTTAAGTGTTCTTTTAATATGTTCTGGCAACAGTAAGTCTGCATTCTTGTTTGTGATGTGTTTAATGGTATTTGTGTGTAAAATTAATTTTTAAAAAAATTATTAAAATTAGAGAAAAAAATTGTTCGAAAATGAAATTGATGTCACTGAAAAGCTATTTTTTTTTTTTTTTTTCAAACTATAAGATACTGTTAAAATAGTTTTTGTAGGAAATTTTTGGAAGGTATCATGGAAAACATCAAAATCTTGCTTAATTTTTAATTAACTGAAATTTTAATTAACCTTTGGGCTATTGACAGTGATCTCTTGTTTTCAAGAGCACATGTGCTAAATTTCATCAAGAGTGACAAAACTGTAGATTTGCATAAAGAACACACAGACATACACTCTGCCATATATATATATTGTTTTAGAAATTAATGTTATGACTTTTTGTCTACTAAAGATAATTATTATATATAGTAAATAATATCAAATATAGTATTATACAAAATCCAAAATTCTAACACAATAGAAATTACAATAGTCCTAAAAAATAAATGGTACCAAAGGGAAATAAAGCTACCCTATCTATAGTCAAAAAATAAAAACAAAAATCTCTAACCTTATCAGAAACGTGAAAAATAATCAAAATCAAAAATACTAATAGAAACAGAGTCATTAAATATTACAAAAGCTGTAAGAAATAAATAGAACCTAGAATGCTGGAATGAGATAATGCTACCCTATCTAGAAACATACATAATGAACTATTAAATATAAAATATTGCACTTAAAATTTAAATAACTTTAAAAAATAAGATAAATAAAAATAAGATATTTATATGAGAGACCATGTTTTATTTCAGATGAAAAGGCAGGCATAATAATGCAGCAGTCGTTGCTCTAACATTCTCTTATTTAGACATCTTCATATTTTTATCTTCGACAGGTGTTTTTAACATTTCAGATGATATTTAAGGTTAATAGAGCCATCACCATTGTTCGAAATATGCGCTCGAGACCAGCACGTCTTTCAAAGTGTTTTACATGGTTAACAAAAGAGAAAGAGCGTTACTGTCAAACCTTTTTATACTGCTGATACACGGGAAAATCCCCGAACACTTGGTTGAAACCGGATCTCGGCGAGTTACGGTGACAGTTATTCGTATACTAGAGCTTAAGTAGAAATAATTTTATGAATTAAAATTTAAGAAGCATTTTTTAAAAATAGAAAAATGCGAAATAATTGCATATATATGTGGAATAGATATGACTGTAATATTAATTTCCCCCCTTTTTCAGATTCTCGGTATTTGCTTCGCCCAGAACCTGAGGGCCGACATCTTTGCTCAGAAGGCGAAGTGGCACTGACAAATAATGTCAGCGAGGTCTCACCACCTGTGCTGACAATAAACAAATCGAGAAAGCAATCATTGTAACTTTTTTTACGACAGATATCCGAGAGGCTGCGGACTCCTGCGTGCAGCCCCTCCAGTTACCACGTTTAAATAGGCTACACTTGACACTTTTCAGTCAAGTTTCATTGCGTACAGTTGCTTGTGTCAGTAGAACCATAACCTCATTGAGGAACTACTTATGATATGTTCATCGAGGAACTACTTATGATATGTTCATCGAGGAACTACTTATGGTGTGTTCATCGAGGAACTACTTATGATGTGTTCATCGAGGAACTACTTATGATGTGTTCATCGAGGAACTACTTATGATGTGTTCATCGAGGAACTACTTATCATGTGTTCATCGAGGAACTACTTATGATATGTTCATCGAGGAACTGCTTATGATATGTTCTACTTTTGCGAAATCATTCTCTGCCAATTCTTGCTGCTGGGAAATGTCGTCGGCATGTTTCGACATTTAATGGCCGACTTCTTGTGTCTGTATTTATACATATGTGTCAATTTTGATATCTGAAATTTTGTGAGAAACTGGACTATTTCGTTTGCAAGTAATATTGTTTACTTCTGAATGATTGCGGAGGATTTTTGTCTAAAAAAATGAGGTCCAACTCAAGATTTGATATTTTTTGTTAGCATGTGTGTTGCTTTTTTTTTCAAAATGAAAAGTAATAAGTTTTTTTACTTTTTTATTATTATTAATTTATTTTTTATTATTAAATATTCTTCACTGGGATATATTATAAACCTTTTTATTCTTTCGCAGGGAAGTCGTTGTGCATATACCTAGAATCATAGTCACTTTAAGATATCTGGATGATAAGTTAAATGATTCTTTAAAAGTGAAACTAATTTATAATGATTACTTTTCTGTATTTATATGTAGCAGAAAAAGTTATTTCATGATGAATTTTAGTTTCACGTTGTTTTTGAAATAGTGCATTAAAGCCACTTTAAGATAAAATAATTCTAAGAAATTAATAGAATCGGCTATTAAAAAAGGCAAAGTCGTTATTGTATAGCTAGCTACCTTTTAGGTTAAAAAAGTTCTTTCACTGCCATTTTTCAATACCTTGCATATTGCTTCTAGGTTAAATGTGTGCTTATAATTCCATAGGTACAGATTTTTTTTTTTTTTCATCTTATTGTGTCAGTGGTTCTGAAATGATCATTTCTAAACCTGATCTGAGTTGTTTAGAAAGCTGCCAGTTTGACATCACATTCTTCTGTTACCTTTTTGAGAAAAAATAAAGCCGCCCTCAGTTGAAATGGGAAAATAAATAATTGTATTAAGATGGAATTCTTTTTATTTAACAATAATCAGGTGGTTTTTATAAATGTGTGTAATAGAGGGGTGAAAAGTTTTATTTTTTTCCCTTCTGAAAAGACCTAAATAAGAAAGGTTTTAAGAAGCCCTGGTCTTTGTAATATATCCTAAAAATCCACTACGTTCTAAAAATAGTTTTTTTAAACTGTTAAAAGCGGTTTTTAATTAAAAGGCTTGACACTTTACATAACCTGTAAATATTAATTCACTTCTCAAGTTAATTTCTGTAGGTCAAGATCCATCAGAAAACCAATCTCGTATCTTTAAGATTTTAATACAAAGTGCAAAATTAAATTTAAAAAAAATTGAGAATGCTTTATTCAGCTTCCACATATATGAATCTATTGATTTTAAAAGATGACTTCCGACTTGAATAAAATTTTACAGGGGAAGAAAAAAAACGAATGAGCTCTAAGCAGCATTGAAATTAGGGTCCAAGATATTTCAGATATGCTACACAATAAACCAGCGGGAGTGGTCTCCCCTAAACTTTCTCGTATACTCCTAACACATGTAGAGAAAACTAGAATAATAAAAGACGCCAAATAAACTTCCGTCGCAAGTAAACCAAAGTTGGAACCCCCCGTGGTTTGAAGGATCAAAACAAATTCAAATCCCCTGCGCATTCTTTTGCGCAACAGGACCTGGCGAGACTCTCTAAATGTTTGCCTCCTTACAAAATCGCGCCAGAATTGGTTTTTGGCAAACTGCCAAGTTTCGGAGTCCCTTCTTCTTTGCACATGTCAGCAGTAGGCATGCGCAGGCAGTTAGTTTCAAAACTGAACAAGTATGCGATTATACAGACCGACAGACAGTCAACCCTTCGACGGATTTGGCCCAAAATTTTATACGGACCTACATTCATGACGATAAAACTGTGTACCAAATTTTATCCCTCTAGCTATTCAAGTTTTTGAGTTATAGCGTTCGCATGACCGCGGACGTACAGATTGACAGACTTCCCGTTGACAGATTTTGTCCAAAATTTGATAGAAACCTACAAATTATGTTTAAAGACCACATACAAAATTTCATCCCCGTAGCTCTAATAGTTTTCGAGTTATTGTGTTCACAGACAGACAGACATAATTCCAAAATTGTGTTTTTCGGACTCGGGGAGGTCTAAAACGTGGAGATTTGTCAAAATCTCGAGTTCGAATTTTTTGACGATTACAATACTTTCTCTTTGTATACTTCGTATACGAGAAAGTAAAAATTAGCCTATTGACGTCAACCAAAAAATATTACAATTATTAATTTTTGCAAAAATTCAAATTTAAATTTTTCAGAAATCTCCTTTTTTAACCCTTTCACTTTCATTGGTTTCGCAGTGAAACCACACATTGAGCATTTTTTTATTGCGCATGGGCAAAACATATTGTAATTTTTCTTTCATAACGTAAGAGCCAGCTATATAGGCCAACTTATATAAAAATTCCAGCTCGATACCATTAGTATTCACAAAGATATCGGCATTGCAAAAGCTAAATTGCTTTTGATCTCTAAGAGAAACAAAATGATGAGAGTTCTGGCACAAATGGATATTTTTTAAAATTGAATCTCTGAATGTAATATTGAATTTTATGAAGGTTGAATATCCTGAATATACATGTATACTTATAAATTAAATACATAATTTAAATTGAATTTCGCTGATAACTTATTTGGAGGGAGAATAGCCCGTTACTGTTCATCGGTTTCACTGCGAAACCACAAATTTCTTGAAAATAAAAGATTCTAATTTTTTTTGTTCACACATTTATGATTATTATACATGTAGCTACATGTGTAATGCTCATTTTTGAAATAAATTTAGTAATTTTCTAAATGAAACAAACTTTGAAAGGGTTAACATCAAACAGTATGAATATTTAAAATTTCAGGGAATAAATGATTATAAAGCCAGGAATATCGATGAAACTTAACTAAAATTCAAAATTTATTTACTTGGAGTAAATTTAAATTTAGAGACTTAAAATAAAATAATATTTTAAAGTTATTCGTTATTAAGTAAAACTCCGATTTATAACGGAAAACAATTCAAGGAATAATTGTTAGAAGCCAGGAATATAAAGGAAACTCAAATAAAATTCAGAATTGATTTTTTGCAAGTAAACTTAAATTTGAAAGAATCCAAGAAAATTTTAAATTTATTCCTTTTAAGTAAAATTCCGATTTAAAACGAAAAAAGGAACGGAATAAGGATTATAAAGCCTAGAATATCAGTGAAACTGAATTAAAATTTATTTCCAAATAAATTAAAATTTGAAAAGGTGCTGTTTTTTAAGTAAAATTTAGATGTAAAAAATTCAGGATAAATGATTATAAAATGAGAAATATTAAATAAAATTTAAAATTTGTTTATTTGCAAATAAATTTAAATTCAAATAAAACAAAATAAATTGCTAAATTTATTTGTTTTTAAGTAAAATTCAGGTTTAAAAACAAAATCATTAGAGAAAAAAGTATTGTAATTGAATTTTAAGGCTGAGAGTCAATCGAATATCCTTGTTGGATGGTATGCATCTGTTGCCAAAAAGGATGGTGTTCTTCTGGAATGTAATTTATAGTTTATTCGATACCATACATTTTACTAGTCATAATCTTTTTCTTGGGTCATCGTAGGTTTCAGTGGGAAATCTTAAACTTATGTCTATGTTTCTCAAATGGAAATCAAGTTCCCTAATCCCATTAGTATCCTTATAAATAGCACTCAGGAGTTACAGCTGGTGTTCTTTAAATGACATAAAGAATTAATTAGTTTTCAGAAATTTTAAACATTAGTTTTTGTTCTTTTGACATGTTTTTCCTTGGTTGTTTCTCGAGCATTTTTCTTGTAATATATATACTGAACATGTAGCAATGAACATCATACAGAAACTTTGATGCTTTATTACAAGAGTGTGAATGGCAACATTTTAGGCGTTACTCTAAACGACGCAACTACCTTCATTGAGTCAAAAACTCTAAAAAACATAATTTCGGCAGAGTCTGCAGAAGTCCCCTTTTAAAATCAAACGGTTCATATATGTATGTGTGTGTGTATATATTATTCTCATTTACTTTCTTCTCATAAACTGATTTTTGAATTCGTGAAAATTTGTTTAGCTTTTAATTTTCTGTGTCTGTATATTTTTTTGTATGCCAGTTTTTGTTTAAGGTGGATATTTTAAGCTCTATACATTTGTAGTTGTGTATGTGAATGTATGGAATGTTGTAGATTAAATCTAGAGAGTTTCAAAGTATGTTAGTACTGTAAATACATGAATGTATATACGTGTTAAAGAGATATATAAAAATGTATAAGTGCAATTTGTCATCACATTGCTTAGTAGTGGGCACATAAGAAATAGAGGTCTCAACAAATAACTAGAAGTATATCATAAAATAAATATCTGCACATTGTATAAACGCATAGAAAATTCGAAAGAAAATGTTGTCGTGATGTATTTTATGGAGCCGATTATCCAAATCTCGATACGTTAATTATAAAGGCTGCATCCACAATAAGTATCAAATGCCTTTGAATTACCTTAAAAGAAGCGAGTAGAATATTTTATTTATGTAAATAATTTAGGGAAGACCAATTAAAGGCTAAAGAATCTTGTGTTAGGAGGGGGGGGGGAGAAGAAGCATAGTTATATATATTCCCACATCTCACTGTACTTCATTTGAAAGGTGAGTTTTATTATACTGTATGGAAAGATTGCCACTGTAAGAAATTTTCTATAATTATTTAATAAAAAGAATAGTATGTGTAGCATTAAGTTAGAGCAGGCATTTTTTTGTTCAGGTTTTTTTATTTTATTTTTAAAAAAATTTGTAGAAGAATGCATCGAGATAGGTGGAGAACAAATAATTTGTAAAAATGGAGCTTAAATATGGAACTGATAATTAAAAACTGTAGTAAAACCTGCTATTATTTATTTATGAATATTTCTCTCTCTCTTTACATCTATGGGCTAATTTTATTACTTTTTTTTTCATTTAATCTGAGAATTGAATATTATTGGTATCGGGAATGCTTTACTTTTTCATCACTCTTGTTTTAAATAATTAACTGAATGAATGCAGATTTGGGCTTTCAGCATAACATAGTAAGATGCAGTGTTTATACACAATTGTATGTAATATATGTTCCGTGACCTACAAACAAATTAAAGAATGATGTTATTCTGACCAAATAATGTGTATAAAAACTGTTAAATGCATATGTGAGACTGAGAAACAACCACACTTTTTCTCCTTTATACTTTTTTTTGGTGTGGATGCAAATGTGTATAAAAACTGTTACACCACACTTTTTCTGCTAGATACTTTCTAATAATAACATCGTAAGCAGTGTTTAACAATGTGTTTGCATTATGATTTTGTTGTACTTTTTTAGTTGATTTACATATGGCAACTTTTTTTTTTATTTACAATGTAACGGATCGATTCTTATTGAAATATTTTATTTGGGCTTTCTGTAAGACATAGTGGTAATTGAATTACCAACGATTTTAATATAAAAAACTGCTTTAAGAACGACATGAAATTATTGAAAAACTTGTTTTTGTATTCTATTCACCAATTATTGTTTAACAGCACTAGAATATCTTGTATGAATTTTGCATAGTTGTGATAAAGCCCTTGATAACATTTTATTTCTCTCATGACTAGTCAAATGGAAGTAATCACTATTTGCATTAGAATTGAACCTTGTTTAAAATTATTTCTTAGTTTTATTTTCTGTTTATATATTGGAAAATGATTTAAAATAAATCTTATATAATAACAAAAAAAGAATACAGAGAAAACGGTTCTCATTATTTAAAAATAATCTAGTAGTATGTGGAAATGTGTTCTAATAATGTGTTCTCTTCTGGGAAAAATGTGAAAGATTTTCATTTGATTTTATTTGGAAACTTGATTAATCTTTAATTATTCATTTTACATAGCCTATATTCTTTTGATTTAACTACTACTTAACTTAACCTTAACATGGATCTATCCAGGCAAAAATTGATGGCCCCTTCACAAAATTCCACATCATAAAAATGGCCCCTTCACAAAATTCCACCTCATAAAAACGGCTCCTTCACAAAATTCCACCTCATAAAAATGGCTCCTTCACAAAATTCTTAAAAACGGCCCTTGTATGAAATTTCATTTTTCCTTATATGAAATTTCATTTTTCCTTTTATGAAATTTCATAACCCCTTTTTAAAATTTTTTCACGGCCAAACAACGATTCTAAAAAATTTGCCCAGTATTAGGTATCCTTACTTTTCTATATCAAAGCGATTTTAAAAGTGAAGATGCATTTCTGCATAATTGTTTTGTTAACAGAAAGTTTCAACATGCTTTTAACAATAAACCACTATTATTTTTTTTTATCTGACTACTTTTTTAAAAGTTTTTAAATGGGGCATTGCACAAAATATATATACGAGTATTCTTTTTCATCGGTATTATATCAAATTACTACATATATTTGATTCAATGAAACACTTTTGATATGAAACATAAAATATAGAAATATGACTGCTAAAATTGGAAGGTTTTACATGATAAAAATAATTTTTATTTTTTCACAAAAATGATTTTTTTTCACAAAAATAATTTTTATTTTTCACAATTTTTTTTCACACAAATATTTTTTCCCTACAAAAATGGGCCCCTAAAAAAAAAAAAAAAAAACCCTGGATTGACCCTTGCTTAAGCGTTTAAAAAGCTATGAACTTCTACTGTAATTCACTCTGTAAAGTTATTGGTTAATTTTTTGTAACAAAGACTTTGTGCTCTCTAATTTTGTCCTTTTGTTCCTTTTGGTAACGAGCTAGTTAAAAGTTCCTATCCTGCGTGGAAATTAATTTTGATCGTGTTTCGATCCATAGTTTTAGGGACTCGGTCTTGCTACTGAAGTATGCTTCCACTTCTGTTTTTTAAATTCAAAGATCTAAATTACATTTATTTTATACAGTGCGGTTAAATTTTCTCATTAATCTTTCACTATTTAAGGTTTGATTATTTCCATTAGAATATGAAATCATCTCTGTGAATTTATAATTAAAATTAATTGTATTTTTATTTGTATATGTATACGGGGTGTCCACATTTATCGTGAACAATAGCTAATTTCTCAATCGTTAGGGATAGACATGTAGTTCCAATTGAAAAAATGCTTTAAATGAAAGGAAGAATTATAATATGTGTTTTGAGTGAATAAATATATTCCTGAAAAAGTTACGAATTCTAACTTTTTATACGGTCCCCCGGTCCTATCAGTCATATTTAGTAAAATGTTCTTGACATTCTAACATTTTAAACAAAAAAAGTCCCACTCTTCTGCGACTAAAACTGACCGAGTTATGGAGCTTCGAATATCGCTGACATGGACCATTTTACAGTATTTCAATGGCCGTTTTGAAGACGATCCACCCATCAATGCGCAGCACTTGCTCGACGAGGCCGCTGATTGGTTAAAAATCATGAAATGCGAAGCTCCATAACTCGGTCAGTTTTAGTCGCAGAAGATTGGGGGTTTTTTTTGTTTAAAATGTTAGAATCTCAAGAATATTTTACTAAATTTGACTGATAGGACCGGGGGACCTTATAAAAAGTTAGAATTCTTATTTTTTTCAGAGATATATTTATTCACTCAAAAAACATAAAATATAATTCTTCCCTTCATTTAAAGCATTTTTTTCCAATCAGAACTATGTGTCTATCTCTAACGGTTTAGAAATTAGCTATTGTTCACGATAAGTGTGGACACCCTGTATAGTAGGAAAGGAAAACAAAAATGCATTTATTTATAAAAAGAAATTATAGGTTTATCTATTTCCATTCATGAATTATTGTTGCTATGGAACAGATCTGCTTCGGGCCAATGACAGGCAGAAAATGTGTGTGTAGAATTGTTATTCATTATGAATTATGTATTTTCTCAATTTTTTAAGTTGGAGTAGAAATTGTCTGTGGCAGCGAAATGTGTTTGGAAGTCTTCATGCTTGTATTTTGTATTAAATGGGATGTGTGAATCCCATCGTGTTTTAAATCTCTCTGATGTGTACATAAAAGTCGTTTCCACTGTACCAAAAAGAACAAAACTCGGATACTCTTGTGTTCTAATATGCTGTGTTTCTGAGCTTTTTACATTTTTTGAGTAGAGTTGACTTTTATATATGAAAATAAATAGATTTTTTATACAGTTTCGGTAGAAATATTTGCCTCTTCCACACCCTGAATGACAACCTGTTGGCGGACGACATCAGTGGCGAATCCAGGGGGGGGGGTGGCTATTGGGCTGCAGCCCCTCTCCCCCCCGAGCTAGACCCGAATACTTTATTTTATTTAAAATCACTACAGCTGTTTTCAGGGTTCGTACGCGTCCTTGCAAGTCCTTACTTTTACATTTAGTCCTTAAAAGTCCTTACAAATCCTTATTTTTATGCCCCATTTTTAAAAGGTCCTTGAAAGTCCTTACTTTTTGCCACCTCAGCTAGAGCAAAATATATGCAGTATTTAGAAAGTAAAAGATCCGAAGAAAAGACTGAAACGAAAAGCTCTAGGAGGAAATAGATTTTTTAAAACAAAAGAAAATGTTCCAAACAAATGGGGAAGCAAATGATTTAGCTAATGAGGCTGAAAAGTCAAAGGACTTAAATTCATAATAAGGACATTTATTCAATCGCATGAACTAAGAAAAACAATTACTGAAAAAAATTTAAATAAATACCTTGGATGTAAAATTGAATGAAAAAGGTTTGGAATTAAAAGATATTTAATTTGATTACCAGTTTCATGGGTTTTTTCATCAATGTATTAACTCGTCTTCTATGTTTTATATTATACTTTATCATCTAAAAAGTCGAGTTTTCAAAAATGAGACATTTTATTTAAAAATGCGTGCGACAATTCGTTAAGTTTATTCAATTTAGAGGTCCTTATTTTTTGGTTTTTTAGTCCTTAAAAGTCCTTGATTTTCTTTTAAGGAAATGTGTATGAACCCTGGTTTTTTCTTAATTTGCCTTTAAAAAAAGTGAAAACTTTTTCTTCCTGGTTTTTGACAGGCTCGAAAATTTTCCTACCTTTATACTCATTCCGCTCGTATTCGCAGCGTTGACACGGTCAAAGACACGTTTTTGCTAGTTATTTCATTGTGTTTTTTGTTAAGTTAACAAAGGTATTGTAGTGTTCTTTATGATTTTTATTGTCAGGTGAGTAAAGTTCAAGTGTTTTGGTTTACATAAGCCATGAGGTTTGACAATCGTCACGACGATACAAAACTTTTTATACCTCACCCGGCGCGGGGCCCGACCCAAATCCTGGATTCGCCACTGGACGACATTAAACAGAGTTTCCTCTCTTGGTACCGACATGGTTGAAGATTGAATACTACAGTAACATTCTACAAATATGGCATCAAACATTTTAAATACAATCGATCATTAATCAGCACATGAAAAATGTTCGCTTATAAGAAATGTGTCCTTCCTCTTTTTGTAGGTGCAGTTTTCTTTCTTGCAAGTGGCCTGTGTCCTCAGGAATTTAAGGTATTCTGGCTTTGCGACACAAGTTCTCACTGAAGAAGTTTGAACTGTCATCACACTTTATTGTCTCATCAACTGAAAATAATTTGACAAAACAATCCGGGCTCTTTTTGTCCAGTACAAGAGCAGTCACACGGAGTTGTTCATTCTCGGATTAGTTTTATGGGGAAGAGGGATTGGATCTTCACAAAACTACCAGCACAGAATCCAGGTTCTTTTGTCCAGTACGTGAGCAGTCACACGGAGTTCATTCTCGGATTAGTTTTATGGGGAGAGGGATTGGATCCCCCGAACCTTTACTAGATTTGCAAAAGAATAGCAATATCTCTTCAAACATGCGCTTCGATTTCCATGTCATCCTTGAGACAACATGGTAACTGAAGAATACCTAGGGTTACCATACTTTTTTTTGGTTGAAACCTGGACACGAAGGGTCTTGCGTGTGAGGGGGTGGTCAAAGTACAGTAAGAGATTCTAAATGCAGCCCAACGATGACCCTCTTTCGTAACACTAGCACAGAATTTAAAGAAGTGAAAAAAATTTAAGACGTCAAGAATGCAAAAAGATATAATCTTTACCAATGTTTGCTAATTCAAAGTTACATTAATGAAAAACAGAATTGAAACAAAACTGCCAAGACTTTAAATCTTCAGTTTGAACTGGGACCTGCATAAAGAGGCTCGTCCACTTTCTCATAACAATGGGTGTATACGGTGTAATCAGTTTCTTTTCTTAAATTGGCATGAATGGCGACAGTTTCTTCGAATACGTCCGATTTTCTCTATTGCAACCAAATTCCTCTTTCGCTGCATTCGCAAGCGTAAATCCGGAACATTTTGAAAATCCGGACTGTCGGGACGTATGGTAACCCTAAGAACACCCCCACACCTGATGCTATGTGGCACAGAAGTATAATTGCAGCAGCAACTGTTTTTCGCACGAATACTGTCTTCTGAAGAAGCAGGAACTCTGTAGAAAAGATCTCTCGCCTGCTGATGGGTTTAGCAGTTCGAGTAAGGAATGGACGAGACGTGCTGTCGGAAATGGAAGTCTGAGACCTCGCGCCACGTGGAACTCTTGAACCTGTCCTCAGAGGTCCGTAGGAGGCGCGGCGTGCTTGGGCTTGTGGTCCTCGAAGGAAGTGTTGTGGTTGAAGAGCCCCCGAGGGGGGGATTTGGCCTCCGGGGACTTGGCGCCCTGCGGCGACTTCGATTTGTGGTCCTGCACCACCGCCGGCTGGACTCGCTGCGGGAGGAAAAAGCTTATATTAGAACCATCGTACTAGTAACTCTGTGAACAGCAGATCAGAAAGAAAATAAGTTTCTGCTTTTATCGGTATTTACGAAATTACAATTACCATTACCAAAATGTTTTAATTAAACCAAACATTGAAACCATTAAAATTGCCACCGTCTTGAAACCGAATAATAATAAAAGGAGTAAAACACAAATTCAAGGAGTTTCCATTGTGCTTGAAAATCGTTTTCAAGGAGCGTATGAACCCAGTTGTAGTTAAATCTTTTAGCATATGTACCAATATACGAGTTGAGGGGGGGGGGGGGGACTAGAGCCTGAAAACCCCATTAGGGCGGTGTAATATGGATCGAATCTAGCTTCGTTTGGGGTTGCTTGGCAACGGGAGGAATAGAAGGACTTGTATTCATTGAGGGCATTATGGATTGGCTGGTTTATCTTGTTATTTTAAAGAATAACTTGCAAAAGTGTGCCAATGAACAGAGACTTGGCTCAAACTTCGTCTTCCTGTGTAGAGCCGGTTCCAGAGTATTCGCCCCCGTTTGTATATATTGTTGCAAAAGTCTTACCGTGGGTGCATGGTGTAAACAGTCCAACACGCAGGATAATGGAGAATGAAGGTTTATTCACAAATATGCAGGTAAACACGTAGCACAGGTATAGGAAACAATAGTTCTCGCACAGATTACCAATGTAAACAGAACAATTCACAGGTAATAGCAGTTCAGCACTTTGAGATTTAGCAACACAAACAGCCAGCAAATACTGCACTTTAAATAGCGCTCAGCTCACCAGCTTCCTAGTTCGCACTGCGGACGAAGCTCTAAAGTCGTTCCCAATGGATCAACAACCCTACCGCTCGTCGTCTAACAGCTTACTAGCTCGCACAGCGAATAGAACTCCAAAGACGTTCGCGATCCCA
>BGPR01000377.1:459310-493584 GCA_013235015.1 Araneus ventricosus | reverse complement strand
TTCGCATAGCGAATAGAACTCCAAAGACGTTGCGATCCCAGCGATCTATTCCCCCCGTCATCCAAGCGCCCCCCGTTTGTAGTTTCCCTGCAGGCCGTGACGTCACATGGAATGTATCTAGTATTCAAGCGGTTTCTCCTACAGAATGAGAAGATTCCAGCACCTTTGAGATCCCATATTTCGTCGCCAAGGTCAGGTGTTCAGACGTGGCTGCTGTCCGTCATCTCATACTTATCCCTGTAAAACTCTCTTCCCAACCATAAGACTCACATTGCTGGGAAGCGACTTTCCATGTTTGTAACAATATCGTATGTTGGTACATATGCTAAAAGATTTAACTACAACTGGGTTCATACGCTCCTTGCAAACGATTTTCAAGCACTATGGAAACTCCTTGAATTTGGGTTTTCTCCTTATAAATTCCTTGATCTTCAGTTATCGTGAATACCATTTTAATTCATCGTCTCTAACCTTGCAAGACTTGGTGGGTAAGAAGTACCATCCAAATATATTTAATTTTTTAAAGACCATTGGGTTTTTATGAGCATTTAGTCCTTTTAACTTGTTTTTTGCTTTTTTTACATCCATCTCGTTTCAAACAATTTTTTTTTACATTTTCATTGAATTTTAAAATTTTTAGTACAACACTGTTGAATTTTAACATTTGATTGGCGCAGTTTAGCCGAAAATGGCTCTTGCGCCATTAAACCTCAACCAGCCAACCTTGATTTTCAATTTTTAACATTTCTTTTATTAAATGTGTTCAGCTATAAAAAGGATTCTAAATCGCTACCGTAACAATTGCCCAGTTTGCTCCAGAAGGAGAAATTAAAAAATAAATTTCATTATTCTTAAAATCAAATAGGCTTAGAAAAACAATCGGAGGAAAATGTCAAACTTTTAATGAAATAAATGAACAAATTAATACTAAAAAAGCAGATCTTAAGAATTTGTAACATTTTTTCCTCGAATACTCAATGAAAATTTTAAATAAAGTAGGCCTTTTCAAAAATTTATTGAATTTCTGTTATTGGTTTTTTTCTACGAAAGAAAAGTCTTCAGTGTTTATTTGTTCTGTACAATGTTTCGTGGTAAAAAACGTTAATGTTTTTCTTTTCAAATATGATTCTACTTAAAATAATTGTCTGCAATATTGTATACCATTTCAAAACTGACGAATTTGATGTTCATCTCCTAGCAGTATCCAAAATTTAATAATTGGTTTTAAGTGCCCTAGCAGTAATATACAAAACAATAGAATAGTGCAAATTGAGAATGTTATTTCGAAAAATTAACTGTATTTCTTTAAATTGTAACTTATAGTTTGCTGCAAAGGACATATATTGTGATGGTGGAGTTGAAGGAAAATAGATACTATTAATCAATTTTAGTTAAATTAGTTTTAATAATCAAGAAATTTTGTTAATTTTATTTTCTTCATATACTAGTTTATAAGCAATGAAAATCCCAAAAAACAGTTTCTAATATCTAAATCCGTGTCTCTCTTTGCACCTCTATATTTTAAATACTGGATCACTGTACTTATTGTACATAAGGTGCACAGCGAGGCACGAATATTATTTAAGAATTTAAATTCTAAAAAAAAAAATAATGGAGATTGTTTTTTATTTGAAACATGATAAATCATGGTATGCAATGAACTATTTGAAACAATAGAATGGTGCAAATTGAGAATGTTACTTCTCTTGAATTATTTCGAAAAATTAACTGTATCTCTTTAAATTGTAGCATATGGTTTGCTGCAAAGGACATATATTGTGATGGTGGAGTTGAAGGAAAATAGATACTATTAATCAATTTTAGTTAAATTAGTTTTAATAATCAAGAAATTTTGTTAATTTCATAACCGTAACTACTTGTTTGAATAGAATATAAACAGGTTGCCTTACCTGCATATACTCTCTCAGTCTAATGAGCGTTTCGTTCATTTCTTCCACGGTCTGCTCCGCTATTTCCAGTTTCTGAAATACGATTAAAAGAAAATGAGAACTCTACTGGAAATTGTTAAATCAACGTACTCTCGCAGTCTAATGAGTGTTTCGTTCATTTCCTCCACGGTCTGCTCCGCTATTTCCAGTTTCTGAAATACGATTAAAAGAAAATGAGAACTCTACTGGAAACTGTTAAATAAATGTATTCTCCCAGTCTAATGAGTGTTTCGTTCATTTCCTCCACGGTCTGCTCCGCTATGTCCAGGTTCTGAAATACGATTAAAAGAAAATGAGAACCCTACTGGAAATTGTTAAATCAACGTACTCTCTCAGTCTAACGAGCGTTTCGTTCATTTCTTTCACTGTCTGCTCCGCTATTTCCAGTTTCTGAAATACGATTAAAAGAAAATGAGAACCCTACTGGAAATTGTTAAATCAACGTACTCTCTCAGTCTAACGAGCGTTTCGTTCATTTCTTTCACTGTCTGCTCCGCTATTTCCAGTTTCTGAAATACGATTAAAAGAAAATGAGAACTCTACCGAAAGTTGTTACGTACCAATTTGTCCAAAAATGCAAGGTGTGCGCAAAACGGAACGCGGATGCTCTGCGCGGTATCAGCTAGTTAGATTAACACACTCACTGCCACCGACGCGCTGTCGTGTCCGGAACCTATAATCTAATTAGATAACCCCTTCTCTTCTGTAGTTAACCCTTTAACCGTAGATACTTTTAGTACAGCCCATCGCTGTAACCGCAAAAAAAAAGAAATATATATGTCATGTATTTATTGTGATACCGTGGCGAATCTAAAATATTTGCATGACCAAACGCATGCATTTTGTAATTAACGATAAGAATTTATTTATTTTTTATTTTAGTTATTTTTATATAAATATAAAAAATATTTTTATAATTTCGTGGTAAGATAAACGATAAGAAAAAAAAAAAGATTTATTTTATTTATATATGAAAACTATTTTTATAATTTAGTGGTACATAAGCCACGGCTGCAACATGTGGTTTATAAACCACACCCGCGTCTGGCTATAATTTAGGTATGTGGTTTATAAACCACACCCGTAGTTAAGGGATTAAGAGATGGCATAGAAGGGGTCTTCGAATCTCAGGCGTGAATAGTGACAGAGAATGTGTTAAGGGTTATCATTACCAGTTATCTTTCTGACAGACAGGGAAACAAAACCTAATCTGATTTTCGAAATGTCTTCTGGATCAAGGGCAATACGCTCAGCGAAAATACACTTCTTATGAATTGATTCACTTAGAGAAAGACTTCCACAACTCACCTTTACTTTTTCTAGCAGTGTCGTGACAGTTCTGTCGAGAGTCTTGACGGTGCCCAAGACGGGATAGAGGTCCTGAAAGAAAAAACGACGAGAGTCAGTTTTAGGCAGACCATTCGCAATCTCTCCACAATGAAACCAAAAGCGTGACCCACCTGCAATTGTTCCCTCAGCTTCACGTTCTCCGATACGGATTCTTGAACTTTCAGCTCGAGATTCTGAAAGCACAAAAAATCATTACAGTCGGACCTCTCTTTAACGAAGTCGCTAAATCCCGCAAAAAAGTTCGTTATATGGAAAATTCGTTAAATAGAGATTCACCTTTTAAAATACTTTAAACTACACAAAACAGATTTGAAATTCATAAACACTAAATATTATTATTAAAAAAAGTAACTAATCACTCCTTTATTTTGTAAATTAATATCTATTTGTTTTCCATAAAAAAGAAATCTGCAAGGAAAACCAGAATAAACATTGAAAACAATTTTCAATGTAAAAAAATAATTTTATATTAAAATTAATGAATTTTAGTGACATCATCGCATTTATTTCAACAAGTAATTTTAAGCACACATTACCACATGCGTCCTTAAATTTAATTACTGATAAAGTTCGACGACACGGGACAGCTCCATTGAGGGTGAAAGGGGATATTGAAAGTTTTTCTAGTGAAGTGGACAGTGTGTGCCCGGCGGCCCCCCCTAAAGGTTGCACCTCCTGGATGAAATGAAAAGAATGACTGCGATTTTACTGCTTTCGATGAGTTAGGAGACTGGTAAACCCAGTTCAAGGTCATTGATCACCACAAAAATGTGTTAAAAGAAAGAATAAATTTGAAATGTTCAAAAATATTTTGAGAAATAGGGAGAAAAAAAAATACTAGATCACAGTAAAAAGTTCGTTAAATAGAGAATGCACTTCGCTATTTGGAGGTTATTTTACGAAGAAATTCGCAAAATGTTCTTGGTTCCAAGGAAAAGTTCGCAAAGTAAAGGTTCGTTAAATAGAGGTCCGATTGTATTTTCAACTTTGCCTGCTTCTACCAGCGGGAGTGGTCTCCCCTAAACTTTATCGTATACTTCCTAACACATGTGGAGAAAAATAAGGCAAAAGCAGAGGCGGGTCATCTGTTTAGAAACAAGCAGTGCTGCGACAGTTGTACAGATCTAAGTTGCAGATAATTTTGTGCTGATTATTTTGGCTTATAATGATAAGTTTTAGGTAATTTTGTGCTGATTATTTTGGTTTATAATGATAAGTTGTAGGTAATTTTGTGCTGATTATTTTGGTTTATAATGATAATATACCTAAAATTAATAGTTTTTGAGTTATAAACAAAATTTGAAAAAAAAAAACAATTTTTTCATGTTTTTTTGGCTAAAACCAAAATTCCTACAAAAATTTTTGGTGTTAAACCTCAGATTCGCGATCAGCACCCCAAAGGAGCAAAAGATTACAACTCCTCCAGAATTTGATTTAAAAAACTACTTAATGACTGAGCTACTGAGAAAAAGCGCTAAACGCTAAATGAGGAAGTCGCGCCAATCGAGAGCTGGGAAAAATGCAGCTCAAGGGAATTAATTTCAAGAGGAGAAAGGGTTGCTTTTTTTCCGGAATGAGCTCTTTGCGTTGCTCAGTGCTCGAAAATCGGTCTTTGGGACGAGCAAAACTCTTCAAAAAGTTAAACTCTTATAGCTCCGCAACCAAATAACATAGAGAGTTGATTTTAGCTTCATTTAACAGAGAAAAGTAGACATTGAAGATTGCAAAAAGGATTTTAGAATTTGTAATCACGGTTTAGTCACAGTCGAGTTGCAAAGTTGGTGAAAATCATGAAGAATTTTGCATAGATAGAATGACAGAGTCACACTAGACTAATAGTCACTATAGACTATAGAGTTAAAAGTCACATACAGCTACTTTAGTCACAGAAAGTCACAGTTGAGTAAGGTAAGTAGTCTACGCCCCTCAATCCCAGCGGCCGTTTCGCAGAGACAGCCTCCCGTCGATTTTTTTCTTTTGCATTTTCCTCGAAAGATATGCGTCGTAGAGGTATGATTCTTCGGACAACTTTTGTGTCCTCAGAACGAATATTCTCGTTCTGAACAGTCCGAACGTCCACATACAGTAGTGATTGGCGGTTTAGTTGTTTACTAGGATACACGAAAGAAACCTTCCTTAAGAATAAATAAGTGCTTACTTAAAAAAGGAGAGAATAAATCCACAGATTCAACCTATTGATTTTCTAGTTATTTTTAAAACTCTTCGCTGAATTTTCTTTAAATTATTTTGATTTTTCAAGCATTTTGTTGCTTTTCTCTGACCGAGAATAACATCAATGTCCGAAGAAACTTTACACTTCGATCAGTAGTTTATTCTACAGGTAATAAATAAAAAGAATCAAGCCTTATTTAAAACTTTAAAACAAAGATTTCCAGTGAGTCAGTAATTCAACGATAAAATCTGCTAGGGGCCGTTCACAAATAATGTCACGCTTGGAGGGGAAGGGGTTCGTGAAATTGTGACAAGGGGTGAGGGGGTAACAAGAAGTGTGACATCACACATTTTGGTTAAAATAAAAACATTTAAAATCGGCAGATTAAATTTTGAAATTATCAGAATTGGAGGCTATTTTTTTAATCGGGGCTAAAAGAACTTTCATGTGATTTTTTTCACTTATATTCCTTTCTTTTCGAAAAAGGCATTCAAGGTAGGTTCTGAGAATACGGTAGCTCCCCCTGTCACACCCTTGAAATGTCCAACAAAAGATACGTCGCTCCACCTGGGTGAGTGGTAGAACTGGTAGTGGCACAAACAGGTTGATCTTATTGAGGCGGTTTTTTAAAAAATTCAATCTGTTTAAGAGTATTTTGTGTTCATAAAGTAAAGATAAGATTTAAAGCAAAATATATCAAATTCCAAATTACTACTGTTTTCAATTGCTCTTTTATATTAATATTTGATTACAATTGTATATTAATTAGGTTTTTTGTTGTTAACCTTAATCTTATTTCATACAAAATAAGTACACATATAATCATCATTATTGTTATGCTCACAAATGTCATTAAAACACATAGTTAAGGTATAAAAATCAAATCTGAAATCTGATCTATAACGTAGTGCTTTGTTTCTGAACTGCAAGTATATGTTTATGTAATATAGCGTGACATGTGACAAGGGGGGTCAAAAATATTGAAAAAAAGTGTGACATCATTTACGGACAGCCCCCTAGTGAAGATAATTTAATTTTGAATGACGCTGTGTATCTCAGTTCGTTTTTATCCTTTTCTTTATTTATTCGCAATTTCTTTCACATACCAGAAACAGTCATACAATCATACCTTAATATTCAACCGACTTTCCGCCATAGATTCTGCAATCACTTTGAGATGGTTCTGAACGTCGTTTGAATGTTCTTCGAGTTCCTCAGCTGTTCCCTGAAATGAATAAAGGAAAAAATTATTCTTTTCTTTGATTGCCATTGACGACAGCTTCAAATTTGAGGGTGCTCGCACGTTTTGGAGAGGATTCTGGCAACTTAGAAAGTGCGAGGTAAACATTCAAGAAAAGAGGAAAACAAGATTCGATGGAACAAAACAGGAAAAGGCAATTCTCAACAAAGAACTATGATCTTTTCTCTTTGTTTTTATTATCAATGAGATATATTTGCATAAATCTTTGCTTTTATCCGTATTAACAAAATTACAATTAAACGCCTCGCCTTTACCAAAATAATTCAAATGTTTTAAGTGCCAAATTCGCCATCGACTCTCCAACACATTTAAACCATTTAATCTTAAAACGGAGTCAAAAATAAAAATTCTTATAATATATATATACAGGGTGTCCGCACTTATCATGGTCTAATAGTTAATTTCTAAACCGTTAAAGATAGACATATAGTTCCAATTGGAAAAATGCTTTAAATAAAGGGAATAATTATAATATATGTTTTTGAGTCACTAAATATATTTCTGAAAAAGTTACGAATTCTAAATTTTTATACGGTCCCCCGGTCTATCAGTCATATGTATTAAAATATTCTTCACACACTATCATTTTCAATAAAAAAGTTCCACTCTCCTGCGACTAAAACTAACCAAGTTATGGAGCTTTGAATTTCATAATTTTAAACCAATCAGCGGCCTCGACGAGTAAATGTTACGCACTGATTGGTGGATAGTCTTCGAGGCGGCTATTGAAATGGTGTAAAGTGGTCTAAGTCAACGATGTTCAAAGCTCAATAACTGGATCAGTTTTAGTCGCAGAGGAGTGAAACTTTTGTTACTTAAAATGTTAGTATGTGAAAAACATTTTACTAAATATGACTGATAGGACCAGGGGAACGTATAAAAAATTGGAATTCGTAACTTTTTCAGAAATGTATTTATAGACTGAAAAAACATGAAATATAATTCTTCCTTTCATTTAAAGCATTTTTCCAATTGGAACTACAGTGAAGTCTCCCTACAACGAAATCGCTCGGTTCCAATTGAAAAATTCGTTGTAAAGAAAATTTCGTTAAACGGAGATTAGAGATTTTTGCAGTTATTTAAGTAAATGTTCCAAACTTTTCAATAGGTGCGATAAGTTCAAATGTATTTATTTAATTATGATTTTCGATTAAAAATGAAGTAATATATATTATAAATTTGTTAAAATTATACTAATTTTTATTGTATAAATAAAATGTCCAAAAGTTCAGACAATTCACCAATTTAGAGAATAATATGTACTAGTATGTACTTACGTTTATTTTACTTGAAAAATTCCGTTATTTTACATTGCTTTACATTTCGTGATGTTACATTTTCAGAAACATTTTCACATTTTAAGAGTGAGTGGTTCAAGAAACAGGCACGTGTGAGCGAATTGGTTGCGCAGAAACTACCAACTTTCTTCAAAAATGACAAAAATCGAAAAGATAAAGGTCTGAAAAAATTCGTTATAGGGAGACAACCACTTCGTTATATGGAGAATATTTTGAATGTTATTTAACATACCGATTAAAAATTTCGTTATAGGGAGAAATTCGTTGTAGAGAGACTTCGTTGTAGGGAGACTTATATGTCTTATATCTGATGGTTTAGAAATTAGCTATTGGACCAAGATAATACATTCGTGCCAAATTCGGAGACAATCGAACAACGTGTAACAAACAAATTTACCGACAAACAGCCGAACGGCGGAGTCAAAACCGCTTCGCTCGGCAAATTATTATTCCTTTAGATTTAAAATCTGAATGACTGTCTGAACAGCTCACCTTGAAGTGGCATCCGGCTTCCGACAGCAGGCAAGACCTCGGCTTCATCGGGCAGCAGTTCTCGTGGACTGGAAGCTGCAAAAAAGGGACGGCGTCTGTTAGCGGGGACATTAAAGCACAGGTGCTCTCATTTTTTACCATACTTCGGCCATGACGATGCTCCATTAACACGTTCACGCCGGCTACAAAATTAATTTCTTACCACAGGGCGGCGCTGACCTAAGGCGCAATATGAAAACTTATGTGGTACCACCCGATGAGATATTCATGTGTGAGCCACCGATGGTACATGCAGGTATGAGCCACTGGTGGTACACGCTGCGCGACAGCACATGCAGTTGTGAGCCACCGATGGTACACACCACCCGATGGTACATACAGGTGTGAAACACCGGTGGTATACACCACCCGATGGTACATATAAGTCTGAGCCACTGGTAGTACACGCTGCGCGACAGTACATGCAGGTGTGAAACACCGATGGTACATACAGGTGTGAACCACCGGTGGTATACACCACCCGATGGTACATATAAGTCTGAGCCACTGGTGGTACACGCTGCGCGACAGTACATGCAGGTGTGAGCCATCGATGGTACACGTCACGCGTCGGGACATCCAGATGTGAGCCACCGGGGGTATACGCCGTCCGATATTACATTCAGGTGTGAGCCACTGGTGGTACACGCTGCGCGACAGTACATGCAGGTGTGAGCCATCGATGGTACACGTCACGCGTCGGGACATCCAGATGTGAGCCACCGGGGGTATACGCCGTCCGATATTACATTCAGGTGTGAGCCACTGGTGGTACACGCTGCGCGACAGCACATGCAGGTGTGAGCCACCGATGGTACACACCACCCGATGGTACATTCAAGTGTGAGTCACCAGTGGACTACACCGCCCAAAGGTACATACAGGTGTGAGCCACTGGTGGTACACGCTGAGCGACAGTACATGCAGGTGTGAGCCACCGATGGTACACGCCACGCGTTGGGGCATCCAGGTGTAAGCCACCGATGGTATACGCCACTCGACGGGACATCCAGGTGTGAGCCACAGGTGTTACATGCCGGTGTGAGCGTGATAAAGAATGGGAGCTAGTTAGTACAGTAGAACCGCGGGAATCCGAACTCATTGGGACTAATCTCTGTTCGGATTCCGGGGAATTTGGATTATCCGGGGAATTCGGTAGAATATTCTTGATATACCGAATACAGTAGAGTATTGACTCTGGGTGCTCTGTGAAGGTGTACGGAAAGAGCACGCGGCGACTCGCACGGTGCAGTGGCAAACAAGTTTAGGGTCAAAAGAAGATATCCGAGTTTGTTTCAACTCATTAATGAGTTGTATTCATTCTTAAATACCCATTCGAATGCTCCTTTTAAGTTAGGAATAAACATTAGCTTTGTTTCTGATTTGTAATTGTTATTTTCCCTTCATCCTTTCAGTAAAACTTTCTCAGAAAATTAAATAAAAAAAGATGTTCGGATCCCCGAGGTTCCGGATTGGCCTCCATTCCAAGGATGGCAACATTAATGAACATTTAACTAAGCAAAAAAAAAATGTTCGTAATAGAGTTAAAAATGAATAATTATACCACATAAGTTTGAAAACAGAAATATATATCAAATGTAGGCGATTAAGGGCATCAATACTGAATAAAATTGGCATCATTAAAAAGATCATGTTTTGTATTTTAAGATGGCACACAAATCAATTTTGTGTGATAATATTTTTGGAGGAGGCTGTCTACGAAAAACATCCAACTTTTGCTTAATTTTTAACCCATTGAGCACGGCCGAACGCTTAACGTTACGAATAGCTAGCTCACCCGTGTGACTGTCGCCTTCAAAGGGTCAGTTAATTAAAATTTCGAAAAAATATCTCCGAGATGCACATTCCCTCCCCTCAAAGTATATTTGTACCGAATTTGGTATTTCTAGATCGCGCGTTCTGTCCTGTAGCGCGCCAAAAGACACACGCATTCGCTTTTATTACTTTCTCGTCTACGAAGTATACAAAGAGAAAAAATTGTAATCGTCAAAAAATTCGAACTCGAGATGTTGACGAATCTCCACGTTTTAGACCTCCCTGAGTCCGAAAAACACAATTTGGGAATTACGTTTGTCTGTGAACACGATAACTCGAAAACTATGAGGGCTATGGGGATGAAATTTCGTATGTGGTCTTTACACATAATTTGTAGGTTTCTATCAAATTTTGGACAAAATCCGTCCACGAGAAGTCTGTCTGTATGTCCGAAGTCATGCGAACACTATAACTCAAAACCTTGAATAGCTAGATGGATAACATTTGGTACACAGTTTTATCATCATGAATGTAGGTCTGTACAAAATCCGTCAAAGGGTTCACTGTCTGTCGGTCTGTATAATTTACCATTGAAACAAATCCTTTTTCTCCACGCGCATGCATATTAGAAGCAATCGTCTGTGCTCGCGAAAGGAGCGAATTACGTCAGTTTGTCCTTGAGACGGCAAGAGTGAAACCTAGCAGCGTGCGATAGATGCGTTTTAATCGGTACGCATCTCTTTGAATTCTTTGCCTAGATATTTTTCAATCACTCTAATGAAAAACCTTCCGATAGTCATTGGATTCTGGATAACAGTAGGTTCGAATTTTTTTAGCCACGCGGGGGAAGGGGAAACGGCACCTTTTGGGGGAAGTATACGAGAAAGTTTAGGGGAGAACACTCCCGCTGGTTATGAGTAGAGACTCTCGATTCCGACAGTGAGAACAAACAACTCAACAAAAGGCCGACATTTTTCGCGAATTTCTCTTTAAGCCACCGTTTGCCAGACTCGCATTCTAGTGCGTGCCAGCTCAATCCGACAGGTGTTTCTAAAGGACAAGTGGATACGGCAATCACGATATTTCCAAGTACCTGCCATGAAACGTGATGTCATGACATCACTCATTCGAGAACGAGGCAGACTTTCAAAGGCGAAGCGTGCAGACGGATCGTAACCCGAGCATTGCTGCACGCGATAAGAGACAGAAAGGAACGCGTGCGCCCCCTGTGCACGCTTTCATTAAACAGCGTTCCTCCCAGAGAAGTGTCGAGTTAGAAAGGATACTGCAAACTACCGCTTACGCGAGGGGTATTTATAGATCCGGATTAAAACATGATGACTCCCTAGGCCAAAGCATATTCTGCACCCTCTCTCAAAAATGCTAACCCTTTGACTGCGGATTTTTGAAAAATCACTTCTTAGATGCAATATCTAACCAGCGGAAGTGGTCTCCCCTAAGCTTTCTCGTATACTTTCCCAAAAAGGTGCTGTTTCCCCTCCCCCCGCGTGGATAAAAAAATTCGAACCTATTGTAACCCAGGATCCAATGACTATCAGAAAATATTTAGGTAAAGAATCAAATTGAGAGAGATGCGTTCCGATTAAATGCGTACCGATTTCTACTCTTGCTGGCTCAAGGGCAAAGTTACATAATACTTCCGCGTGCACAGATTAGTACTAGTATGCATGCGCATGGAGAACAGGATGAAAAAAGCGCCAAGCAGGAGTCAATAAATATCCTGCAAAGAAGAGTGCGTCCAATACGCATGCGCGTGGAGATAAGCGGATTCGTTGGAGATGCGATTATACAGACCGACAGACAGTCAACCTTTTGACGGATTTGGCCCAAAATTGTATACGGACCTACATTCATGACGATAAAACTGTGTATGAAATTTTATCCATCTAGCTTTTCAAGTTTTTGAGTTATAGCGTTCGCATGACTTCGGACATACAGACAGACAGACTTCCCGATGACGGATTTTGTCCAAAATTTGAAAGAATCCTCCAAATTATGTTTAAAGACCACATACCAAATTTCATCCCCGTAGCTCTCATAGTTTTCGAGTTATCGTATTCACAGACAGACGTGAGTCCAAAATTGTGTTTTTCGGACTCGGTGAGGTCTAGAAAGTGGAGATCCGTCAAAATCTCGAGTTCGAATTTTTTGACGATTACAATACTTTCTCTTTGTACACTTCGTATACGAGAAAGTAAAAAGATAAAAAAAAATAATAGAAGCAATTTAATTGGTGTGCGCATGTGCAGCATCATCCAGGAAAAATTTGCCAAGTACAAAATAAATAAAAATACAAATAAAGGGAACTTTTAATTGTGAAAGAGTTAAAAATACAAAATAATGACAAATAGCGATAAGAAGATTATTGGAAGATCGAAATCGTTCAATGTAAAATTTGATTGTTGATAGCTTTAAGCACTAAATGAGAAATAATATAAATTGATTAAATTTACACAGTGTAAAAAAGTTGGGGGATGCTGCAGTACCGCAGTCTCTATGCACAAGCCGGCCCTGTTCGTAACAGACATATTGTTCCAAACAAGAAATTCCAAAATATATTGTTACTAATGTTACCAAGATGTAGAGTTGCTTTTCTGCCATATTAGTCTTATGGCATGAAAGTGTTTTACAGAAATTCATATTAGAGGCCAAGCGAATGCCCCTAATCTTGGCGACAAAATGAAGCTTCTAGAAAATTCAAGAATTATGGTCCTATCTCTACTAGGAACGGAAATATGGAGAATCTTCGAGAGAATTCAATGTGACGTCACATCCTGTCAGAAAAGGGTTTAAATACCAATCTATTTAAATAAGCTTAATAAAAATCAGGCGATGACGAGCACGCACGTCGATTTAGATCTTCCAGGATTCGAAAGCAGGTTGGCAACAGAACCTGGAAATCAGGGATAGCAGGGAATTTTATCGATTTGGAAAAGTCAGGGAAATTCTTAAAAATATTTAAAAATCAGGGAAAATTAATAGTCACTTCAGTTTTTATCTATAAATTAGTGTCTTATGTCTAGCATTATTTGTAATAATAAATGGAATTTTTTAAAAAACTTATATTTATTTATGAAAGCATAAGTTTTTAATTAGAGCAATTAATTTCTTACGATTTTGTTAAAGAATAAAGATTTGAATTAATGTTTTGGCAGTTTCTCTTGTTTAAATCTTTGCTAAAATATATATTATTAGGTACGTATAATTATACTATTTTTATATTTATGCTGCAATATGTTATTCTGGTACTCATGAAAAAAAAAACTAATTAGTTATTGAACAATTTAAAGTTTTGAGCAAAGATCATAATAACCTTTACTGTCAACATAATTTAACTTGTGTTGCAAAGAGTAGTTTTAATGTTTCTTAGAATTCTTATGCAGTTTTAGAAGCAAAGTATTTTGTTAAAATTTAGATAAATGAAATTTGGTCTTCACGCAAAAATTGTAGATCTGTGTCGAATTCGGACACAATCACTCAGCATAAAGATGCGCTGCTCCTAAATAAACGCCAGATTTTTTTTTTTACACTCATGACGAAGTTCAACACAAAACGAGCCGTACTGTGGAAGTACCGAGAGAGTTGAATGTTCCAGTTTTGTTCAGTAAATGCCGGATTCTTAACAAGCCTTCTCATCAAAACCAGAAACTGGGACATCCGGAAGCTGAATGTTTCATCTCTGATACATCTTCACGACGCACTTGTCCGTGTTTTCGCAGCTGTTTCTCGGAGCGCGAACGAATGATTCAGCACTTGGGAACTAGTAATAGGGCTTCGGAAAAGATGCTCCCAATTCTAAGTTGACGCAGCTATGCAACCAGCTACCATTTTATAGATTCTGTTGAAGACCGTGTCTCAGTGCACGTAGTTTCGGTGCAGAATTCACCCAGCTGCAGTCCGTCGCTCAATAGAGATAGCGTCAGAATTTTTTCTGTAACGTTTTGCGAAAACAGCTGCATTTCAAAATTTGTACAGTAAGGAACTGTACCTATTGTACAAGGTCTAATATCCTATCAGCTCTAATAATTATGCAAGTAAATGCTTTATACTAGGGTATGTCATTAAGTAAGTCACAAAAGATAAGAAAAACATAATTTACCGCGATAATCACTCGGAAACAATTTTATTTTTCAACATAATCTCCACCAATGTTGATGCACTTACCTCATCGTTTTATTAGCGCCCCAATTCCAGCTGCATAGAATTCTTTGGGTTGCTGTCTTATCCACAGTAGGACTTCGTGCTGAACGCCATCATCATCTCATCATCATCGTCAGATGAAAATCGCTTGGGGCTAAGTCTGGTCTGTAAAGTGGGTGCTGTAACACTGACCAACCAGACTTTTCATCTGTTTGGTCCTCTAAAACAACATCTTGGAGGCAAACACTTTGCATATGATGACGACGTTCAACACGAAGTCCTACTGTGGATGAGACAGCAACTCAAAGAATTCTATGCAGCTGGAATTGGGGCGCTGATAAAACGATGAGGTAAGTGCATCAACATTGGTGGAGATTAAGTTGAAAAATAAAATTGTTTCCGAGTGATTATTATGGTAAATTATGTTTTTATAGTCTTTGACTTACTTAATGACTTATCCTCGTATTTGATTAAATCGTTGGTTTCTTTTTAAAGGATGCACCCTCGATAGCTACTCGGAGGTGTGCGAATCATCATTTTCTTTAATTCCAGATATTTCCAAAATAATTCATAAATTTACTTATTTAATTAATCTATATAGTTCGTCAACAGTCCAGACGTCTATTATATAACGAAGCAACAATTTTAGATTTTAATTACAGAAATTAATTGTCATTTTTATAAAAAAAATGCGTGCCAACGCCAAGTTTTTTGTGTTCTATTTATTCATTGAAAACATAGCATAGACAATTTTAAACAACCAATCAATTGTTTTATTCTTGCTTATAAGCCCAATTTGAGCAATAAATCGTAATTAACCCTTTTTAAGGCCGTGGAAGCCCATACTTCCCGCCAAATTCATCAATTTGTAAATGCAATTTTTAAGGTAAAAGGTAAGGTTTTCCTCCAAATTTTTCGATGAAACAAAAACCTGGATGTTCCATTTTGTTATCTCAAACCATAACGAAGTGCCTTGTAATTAATTATTAATTAATAAAATTAATTAACAAAAAAATATTGTCATCAAATAAGCTAAATGAATTTCTTTTCATTAATTAATCTCAATCCTAAAGTAATTTTTTATACCACTACTGGAAAAAAATGGTGTTATAAAGGTTAAAATATATAAGTTAGTAGCAAGCAATCAATCAGCTGGTATAATCCAATCACTAAATCATTTAGGGTAATTTACCCGTTCACAAACAAATCCATTCAACAAGAACGAGTTCAAAAGAAACAAAATTTATATTTGAAGATCACTAACTGTCCAAAGGTACTATAGAACCAGTTCGTTCAATATTCTTGAATCCGTTCATCAAAAGATGCCCACGCATGCAATATGGGCGTCAACATGACGACCAAAACAATGCGAGGGGAGTTTCCCGGAAAACTTCAAAGTCATGTTTTACGTTTTCTAGGAGTCCCAATTCGCCGATTTTAAATGTAATACACAACTAAGGTCCACGAAAATCTTCTAGACTAAAATCTAGCATAAATAAACAGTCCAATGCATAATTATAAATGAAAAGTTAGAGCAAAGCGAGAACACAACCGCATCGCCAGCCGCTGAACGCGTTCTCCGAAAGAGTACACCACTCCGATCGTAACGGAAAATCAACGCTGCAGAAAATTTTGTGCGCGTTGCGTTGTCGAAATGCCCGACCGCATTCTTCTGCTGTAACCCAACAGCTTCCCGCACATTTTCATCGGGGAGTGTTAGATATCCCGAGGTGCAGCCCAGACTTGGCACTGAGTGACTTTCGCCTTTTTCGAGAGATGAAGACAGGCCTGGGAGGACAAACAGCGCTTCTTCACCAAAGAAGAGTTTCAAAACGTCACCGAGACCTGTCTCGAGACTGTGGCGGCAGCTTTCTATGAAGAGGGTGTTGACAAACTCGAAACTGTATATCTCGATATTCAACCCAACAGCTTCCCGCACATTTTCATTGGGAAGTGTTCGATATCCCGAGGTACAGCCCAGACTTGGCACTGAGTGACTTTCGCCTTTTCCGAGAGATGAAGACAGGTATGGAGGGACAGAAAGTGCTTCGGCACCAACGAAGAGCTTCAAGACGTCACCGAGACCTGTCGCGAGACGCTGGCGGCAACCTTCTGTGAAGAGGGTGTTGGCAAAATCGTCCATCGGTATATCTCGATATTCACGGTGACCATGTCGAATATTAACTTTGGTTGTACGAGGATGGATCCAAAAAAGTTTACAAAGGTAGTAAAAAATTATTTTATTAACATTGGACAGAAAACACAAAAGGGAATTGACAGGCACACTTGCCGATCACTTTTCCACATCATCGCCAAATCTATTTAGGCATTCATCTGAGAGAAGGACCGACGCGTTTAAACCGGCTTGGCAGAAATCACGTCCCTGCCCACTGAGTCGGTTCTCGACACCTCTTTTCACATCACTGTCTGAAGAGAACCTTGTTCCAGATAAGTGTTTAGAATTTAGGGTGGCTCCAGACTTCCCACTTGAACTTTCGCAGCAATTCTTGCGTTTTTGCGACCAGTATGGGTATTGTCATGCAGGAGGATGACGCCGTCTCTCAACATGGCGGGGCGTTTGCGTCGAATGGCTTCACGATGGCCCAGTGACTGTTTCCTTTTTCCGAAGTTGATGGAACACTTGTATGGAACGAAGTTCTCTTCAGACAGTGATGTGAAAAGAGGTGTCGAGAACCGGCTCAGTGGGCAGGGACGTGATTTCTGCCAAGCCGGTTTAAACGCGTCGGTCCTTCTCTCAGATGAATGCCTAAATAGATTTGGTGATGATGTGGAAAAGTGATCTGCAAGTGTGCCTCTCAATTCCATTTTGTGTTTTCTGTCCAATGTTAATAAAATAATTCTTTACTACCTTTGTAAACTTTTTTGGATCCATCCTCGCACTTTGTTCCTGGTAATAAGACCATCCTGTTACTCACGATTGTCTTTATTTTATGAGTTGTCGGAGGTCGAAAAAAGTAAACCCTCCCGCGTACATTTATGAAAAGAAACACTTCGTGTAAAATACAGAATTTTTGGCTTCACGTTTAATCGCTGACAGTACGATTTTCTTCAAATTAAGAAAGAGGAGATGCCGAGTGGCAGGAAAACCCCCGTTTTATAGCTATGTATTCTTTCTTTACTAAGCTGTTTCTTTTTTCAAATAAATCTATGTTTCTTTTCACATCATCATTACTTTGCAGGTCACATTATTTTAGACTTTGAGATCGTTAGATTTGAATTTGATATGCTTGCAACCAGTAGTGAATCTAGGATTCGGGTCTGGGGGGGGGGGGGGGGCGGAGGTAATAAAAATTTTGTATTGTCGTGATGAAGGTAAAATCTGAAGGCTAAAGTAAACCAAAACTCTTTAACTTTACAGACTTTACTCACCTGACAATAAGAATCATAAAGAACAATGCGATACTTTCGATAATTTAATAAAAATTACAATGAAATAACTAGCCAAAAAATGTCTTCGACCATGCCAAAGCTACAAGTACAAGTGGAATGACTACAAAAATAGGAAAATTTTCGAGCCAGTCAAGCCAGAAAGTAATGTTGAAACGATTTTATTATTTTTTAAAAGAGATAAATTAAGAAAAAACAGGTTGTAATGATGTTAAATAAAATCAAGAATTCTGGCTTGGCTCTGGGGGGGGGGGGGGGGCCCCCCCCCCCCCCCCCCTGGATTCGCCACTGCTTGCAACACATGTCGTTCGGTTTGCTATAAAGGGATGATTAAAGTCCTCTGCTTAATTTAACGGTTTTGTAGTGAGCTCACGCAGCATTTAACATTTGTTTTTTAATATCTTTTCTTTTTATTTATAATATTTACTTATTATCCTATTTACTTTTGCTCATCATATATTTTTTGTTGGCAACAGTTGAAAAATGTAGTTCTTTTAATTTTGTTGATTTTTCCGTTGTGGATCGATTTCTCTCGAGAAGAAAGGAATAAAACGTTTAAATGGAGTATTCGCATTTTTATTATTTGATACGCCAAACAAGTTAATGTTACTTCTTTCATGCTTAAATAAGTAGAAGCCAACAGTTTCTTTGCGGCCATTCTTACTTTATGCTGCTCACGTGTCGTTTTGCGGAAGCAGCTGTTCAGTGTTTAAATTACACCAGATTCACTTTCATTTTTCTTCTCTCTGATTTGTACTGGCAAATCTCCTCGTGAGCAGCATTTCGAGAATTGGTGGATTCAGCAAATAATGCAGTCTATTAAAGCGTTCCGCTTCGTTTTATACTTGGTAGAACCGAAACGCGTATTTTTGCAGTCCAGTTGTGGCAGGATATTGAACGTACAGTAGAACCCCAGGAATCCGAGATTCCGGATAATCCGAACATCTTTTTCATAATTTTCTAAAAAAATTTGACTGAAAAATGAAGAAAAAAAAACAATTACGAATGAGAAACAAAGCTAATGTTCATTCCTAACTTGAAAAGAAGCATTCGAATGGGTGTTTAAGAATGAATACAGCCCCTTAATTAATTAAACCAAATACATATGAATTTTAATAACTAATAATACGGATAAGGAATTTTCTTCAAAATAATAGAATGAAATATGGTATTCTCACAAGCGTACAAACAAAACTAAAAACCTCAAATGAAAGACATCTATTTATTTAGATATTTTTTATCAGTACTCAGGCTGCTATCTATAAGTTGTCAATTGATTTAATAACATTTTCAATATGTATCCCATTGACAACAACAGGCATCAGAGCTTCGGTCTTTTTCTCGAGATTTTAGAAGACAAAATTGGGAATGTTGCTTAAAGGCAACGCTGGGAATTTGAGGGTTTAGGCCCGGTGCACACTAGCCGATTTGTGTCGTTGAAGCTATAAAAATAACAATAGTAACCCACATGCCCCCTGTGGGGACACACAGGGGGAATGGGTGTGCACCGGGGAATAGGTGTGCACCGGGCCTGCATGCTACGAACGCTGCTGACATCCCCCGTCTGACATCCGTGCTGCTGAGAGACGGACAGCACTCTGGACAGTTGTAAGCCATCTGTTAGCGAAATAAAGAGCTATTCAAACTTTTTTTTGCTTTTGTCTTAAAAAATCGGACTTCTTCCCACCGTGCTGTGAAAACCTCATCTTTTTATCTTTATTCGTTTTCGAATTATTATTTTTGAAATTTTTCCTAATTACCCGGGATATCTACGTCACGGGTTCCCAACCATTTTCCTCTCGCATACCCTTTAATTATTCTTTTTGTTTTCGCGTATCCCCTACTGTCATATTTAACTCCCCCCCAACAACCACTCTATGCAAAGCGTTTTTTATCAGTATAGTTAAGGTTAGCTTAAAAGTAACAACGTTTGCCGAACTTATTTTTGATTTAACATCAACGCCAAAACAGATGAAACCAGTATTGTAATTACAGTAGAATCCCGGGAATCCGAACTGATTGGGGCTGACCTCTGTTCGGATTCCGGAGAATTCGGATTATCCGGGAAAATTCGGTAAAATACTCTTGATATACTACTATAGATTATTGACTCTGGGTGCTCTGTGAAGACGTACGGTAAGAGCACACGGAGATTCGCACGGTACAGTGGCAAACAAGTTGAGGGTAAAAAAAAGATGTCTAAGTTTGTTTCTACTCAATAAGGTGCTGTATTCATTCTTAAAGACCACTTCAATTACTTCTTTTAACTCAGGAATAAACATTAGCTTTGTTTCTCATTCGTTATTGTTATTTTCCCTTCATTTTTCAGTAAAAGTTCTTCAGAAAATTGACAAAAGATGTTCCGATTATTCGGAATTTCGGATTACGGGGGTTCGAATTTCCGGGATTCTACTGTATTTCATTTTAACTTGTATGGACAGCTGAATATGACACTCCATAATAACCAAATATTCAAGTGATATAGCTATTAAATAGCAAGTATTCACTTAGAGAAACAAATATCGCTAATTTTCTTTAATCCCTTGCGTTTTCTTCCTTCCGCCATTAACAACTTTGATTTCGCGTACCCCCAAATGGTCCTTCGCGTACCCACAGAGATATGCTTACGACAGTTTGGGAACCTCTGCTCTACGTAATGGCATACCTGCATTCAATGATTCAAGTGTAAGTCAACCGAATAAGTCTGAAGCGAAATTACTCTCGTTTTCCGACTGAACTGAACTCGCGAAATGACTCTCGTTTTTCGACTGAACTGAACTCGCGAAATGACTCTCGTTTTTCTACTGAACTGAACTCTCGAAATGAATCTCGTTCTTCGACTGAACTGAACTCACCTGTTCTCTCTTCACTTCGGCCTTGCAGTGGGGGCAGACGACGGGCCTCTTGCCGCACAGCTCGTTGTGCTCCTGGGGAGGAAAGAGAACTCACATTTACGCCAAAATAGATTTCGATAAATTTCTATTAAATTAAACAGGAACATAAATAATAAAACACAAAGGCTGAGTTAACTGTGAAATAAAATTACATTCGGAGAAAAAAAATTTTTTTTTTCGTTTTTTTTTTTTAAACTTCTTTTAGAAAAATATAAAAAAAATCGATAAAAAAATCATTTTTTAAAACTTTTTTTACATAAATATTAATGATTTTTAAAATAAGCAAATATTTATTTATTTATTTAAAAGAAAATTACAGTATAGAGCAAAATTCCAGTTGCAGAGTGCAGGCACAAAATGAGTAATAAACACACAAAGAACAAAAGCAAAGCAAATATATATATATAAATCGACGGGAGGCTGTCTCTGCGAAACGGCCGCTGGGATTGAGGGGCGTAGACTTACTTTACTCAACCGTGACTTTCTGTGACTGAAGTAGCTCTATGTGACTATTAACTCTATAGTCTATAGTGACTATTAGTCTAGTGTGACTATGTGACTCTATCTATGTAAAATTCTTCGTGCTTTTCACCAACTTTGCCACTCGACTGTGACTAAACCGTCATTCCAAATTCTAAAATTCTTCTGGTAATCTTCAAAGTCCACCTTTCTCTATTAAATGAAACAAAAATCAACTCTTTATGTTGTTTGGTTGCGGAGTTATAAGCGTTTAAGTTTGGCACGAAATTCGACGTAATTCAATAATTCTTGAATAATATTTCGCTCGATCGATGAACGAATTGCCGTAGTCTGCGCGCGCGCGCATCGGTCGCTGTGACGTCTTCGAAATTCTTCGTGATTTTCACCAACTTTGCAACTCGACTGTGACTAAACCGTCATTCCAAATTCTAAAATTCTTTTTGTAATCTTCGAAGTCCACCTTTCTCTGTTAAATGAAATAAAAATCAACTCTTTATGTTGTTTCGTTGTGGAGCTATAAGCGTTTAACTTGATCACGAAAAGCGTCATCATTTTTTCCTTTCCCAACACACCATTAGACCACAATGGAGAGACGTAAGTCTACGTCGAAAAACGTAGTAGAAAATTAAAAGTTGCTTACAGAAATTTTCCTAGGTACAGAGCAAACCATATTTTTAGTAATCCAAATAACAATTCCGATGGGATCCGTTAATCCTTTAGAACCAATAAATTTAGGGCGTAATACCCTTTTTATTTTTCAGAATAGCTTCTGCATTTTAAAGCTTTTTCTTCGATAGGTTTTGTGAAAGTGGATAAGACATGTACCAGCCGAATACAGTTACATCACTTCCAGAACGATAAAATCTTCGCCTCAATCTCTTCAGATTTTTACTTACACTGTTATCTATCCAGTTTCAAAGTCTTGTATCCGCAAAAATCTCCATTTTAAAAATATGGAATATTCTTGAATCCACATATTAACTCCTTAAACATTAAACAGCGAGAAAACTTTATTTTCTTCTCTCTAAATCGATCACTCGATAAAACAAAGAAACCTGACGCGAGGACGCGCAATGGGGTGTTAGACACCCCATAATGACCCCAACCCATCAATTCCGATAAAAAAAAATAAAGGTATTTTTCTTGAAACACGTTCGGTCTGTTGAAAGAGATGTTAGAGGCAGATAGCATGGATTCGACTCATTTCAACTAAAGGGAAGTCGTAATTTTTCACATTTTACGTGGCGTGGGGTGTCGGACACCTTGCGGGTTAATCTCCTTTAAAACCAGCGGGAGTGTTCTCCCCTCAACTTTCTCGTATACTTCCCCCAAAAGGTGACGTTTCTCCTTCCCCCGCGTGGCTAAAAATATTCGAACCTACTGTTATCCAGAATCCAATGACTATCGGAAGGTTTTTCATTATAGTGATTGAAAAATATCTAGGTAAAGAATTCAAAGAGATGCGTACCGATTAAAACGCATCTATCGCACACTGCTAGGTTTCACTCTTGCCGTCTCAAGGACAAACTGAAGGAATTCGCTCCTTTCGCGTGCACAGAAGACTGCTTTCAGTACGCGTGCGCGTGGAGATAAAGGATTGGTTTCAAAAGTAAATAACACAGACCGACAGACAGTCAACCCTTTGACGGATTTGGCCCAAAATTTAATACGGACCTACAATCATGACGATAAAACTTTGTACCAAACTTTATCCATCTAGCCATTCAAGTTTTTGTTATAGTGTTCGCATGACTTCGGACATACAGACAGACAGACTTCCCTTTGACGGATTTTGTCCAAAATTGGATAGAAACCTTCAAATTATGTTTAAAGACCACATGCCAAATTTCATCCCCGTAGCTCTCATAGTTTTCGAGTTATCGTGTTCACAGACAGACAGACATAATTCCCAAATTGTGTTTTTTCGGACTCAGGGAGGTTTAAAACGTGTAGATTCGTCAACATCTCGAGTTCGAATCTTTTGACGATTACAATACTTTCTCTTTGTATACTTCGTAGACGAGAAAGTAGAAAATGTAGCAACATTGCTTTCTGGCTTGACAGGCTCGAAAATTTTCCCGCTTTTGTAGTCATTCCACTCGTACGTGTAGCGTTGACGCGGTCGAAAACATTTTTAGCTATTATTTCACTGTGGTTTTTATTAAATTATCGAAAGTATTGTAGAGTTCTTCATGATTCTGATTGTCAGGTGAGCAAAGTTAAAGTGATTTGACTTACATAAGCCAAGAGGTCAAGACGATATAAAATTTTTATGACCCCAAACCTCTCCAGCAGGGGTGGCGCCAGAGGGGGAGCCAGATAAAAAAATAATTCGTCGTCGGGGATGCTGGGCCCCCCCCCCCCGTCGGAGAAAATTTTTTGTACGGGGTATTCAACTTTACTTGATAAATAATAATCTGACGAAAATTTGAGACCAATTTCGATACACTCGTCCTCCTCCCCGTACAGCAGGTCGTGTCCCCTTGTCGGGGAGACCGTGCCCCCCTATCAGGCAAATCGCGCCCCCCTTCGGGCAAATTGCAGCACCATTCCTGCCCTCCAGAGCAAAATCCTGGTTTCGCCACTGCATAGATAACATGCCATATGTAGGTGTCGCGTTCCTTTTTACTTTCTCGTATACGAAGTATACAACGGGAAAGTATTGTAATCGTCAAAAAATTCCAACTCGAGATGTTGACGAATCTCCACGTTTTAGACCTCCCCGAGTCCGAAAAACACGATTTGGGAATCATGTCTGTCTGTGTGTGTGTCTGTGAACACGATAACTCGAAAACAATGAGAGCTACGAGGATGAAATTCGGTACGTGGTCTTTACACATAATTTGTAGGTTTCTATCAAATTTTGGACAAAATCCGTCCACGGGAAGTCTGTCTGTATGTCCGAAGTCATGCGAACACTATAACTCAAAAACTTGAATAGCTAGATGGATACAATTTGGTACACAGTTTTATCGTCATGAATGTAGGTCGGTATAAAATTTTGAGTCAAATCCGCCAAAGGGTTGACTGTCTTTCGGTCTGTATAATTTACCATTGAAACCAATCCGCCATCTCCACGCGCATGCGTACGGAAGCAATCGTCTGTGCTCGCGAAAGCAGCGAATTACGCCAGTTTGTCCTTGAGACGGCAAGAGTGAAACCTCGATAAATTCGTTTTAATCGGTATACGCATCTCTTTGAATTCTTTACTTAGATATTTTTCAATCACTGTAATGAAAAACCTTCTGACAGTCATTGGATTCTGGATAACAGTAGGTTCGAATTTTTTTAGCCACGCGGGGGAAGGAGAAACGGCACCTTTTGGGGGAGTATACGAGAAAGTTTAGGGGAGAACACTCCCGCTGCTTGTATTAAAGATCAATTTTCTTGCACCGGATGTGACGTCATATTTTTTCTTTTGCATTTTCCTCGAAAACTATGCATCGTAGAGGTAGAGTTCTTCGGACAACTTTTCTGCACCCAGAACGAGGATTCTCGTTGTCCGGTGGCATTCGAACACCCTGCATAAGTAACGACAAAGACAAAAATATCTAAATTGCTGCATTTTGCTCTTTCGGAACCAAACAATAGACGTTTTATTTTCCCGTTTGGCACGAACTGAATTTGCCTATACTGGTTGGTCGCTTATTTCTCCGCATTCTTTCAGGACTGAAATGTCAGCAGAAACGAGAAAGCCGAGTCCTACTTATGCTTTTGTCGTTATCGGTATCAGTCGTTCGCTTGTGCCTGCAGTGCCGTGAGGCTAGGTATTTTCGGAAATTTCTTAAACATTTTACACTCTTCACAAAATAAAAAGAGTAAAAAAATCAAACCATAGTATCTGAAAGCAACCCCCCCCCAAAAAAAAAAAAACAAAAATTAATGACATTGTTTCAGTAGCGCGCAAAATGTTGCTGCAAACGACAAACAAAAATAGACAAAACATTTTATATGAGCAGAAAAACAAAGCAATTTAATCTGGAAAAACTGTCGTAAAAGAATCCAGCTAAGCGGACATTGTCAAGGGTCACCTACTGGCATGGGTTAAAAAAAATGGGCACTTTTTCTGTAAGAAGCTTGACTCTTGTCTGAAAAAACTTCTTGTGACCCGAAAGATCCCAAGAGAAAAGAAAGACATAGGAAGGTCTTTTAGATGAAAGTCAAGCTTCTTAGAGAAAAAGTGCCCATTTTTTTTAACCCATGCCAGTAGGTGACCCTTGACAATGTCCGCTTAGCTGGATTCTTTTACGACAGTTTTTCCAGATTAAATTGCTTTGTTTTTCTGCACATATAATTTTTTCCCACTCTTCAACTAATTAAAGGTCAATTGGCTCACTGGGATTATTGGCGCAAGAGCCAGATACTGCGCCAATATGCGAAAGCGTTCGAATTCGTAACTTACATTTTCCTCCTTTTTAGCTGATTTTTCCTTCAGCTTGCTATCAAATGAAATGGTATCACCGAAATGATCATCAAATAAATGATCAACGAAATAATCATCAAATAAATGATCAACGAAATGATCATCAAATAAATGATATCAACGAAATGATCAAATAAATCATATCAACGAAATGATCATCAAATAAATGATATCAACGAAATGATCATCAAATAAATCATATCAACGAAATGATCATCAAATAAATGATCAAGGAAATGATCCTCAAATAAATGATCAACGAAATGATCATCAAATAAATAATGATAAACGAAATGATCATCAAATAAATGATATCAACGAAATGATCATCAAATAAATCATATCAACGAAATGATCATCAAATAAATGCTCAACGAAATGATCATCAAATAAATGATATCAACCAAATGATCATCAAATAAATGATCAACGAAATGATCCTCAAATGAAAAAGACTACCTCAAAACTGCAGGCTGAATGCTTAATTTTCCTCGGTTCCCTCGAAGGCACAATAACTGGAAATATTAGCTTGCAATCTTCACACTTTGAGAAAGTGAGTGCAGCTAGTTTGTCTCTCTTCAACTGCATCTGCAACCGCGCATATCATGACGAAACAAAGGAGAATTTAATATCAAAATGTTTCGCGGCAACAGCAATCTAGCATATGATTTGCAGTCCCTTTGCAGCCAATTGCTGTTATTAACTTTTAGAGCATGGTCAATGAAATACTTGCGACTGGGATTCTGATAGCGAAATACTTGCGACTGGGATTCTGACAGCTAAATATTTGCGATTGGGATTCTGACAGCGAAATAATTGCGTCTGGATTCCTGACAGCCAAATACTCTATGACTGTGATTCCTGACAGCGAAATACTTGCGACTGGATTCCACAGCGAAATACTTGCGTGACTGATTCTGACAGTTGAGGATCGATTCCTGATTAAGGAAACACTGTGTGACTCCGACTTGACAGCGAAATACTTGATGACTGGGATTCTGACAGTTGAAATACTTGCGACTGCGATCTGACAGCGAAATATACTTGACTCTGATTCTGACAGCGAAACATGCTTGGGATTCCGACAAGCGAAATACTTGCGACTTCGATTCTGACAGCGAAATGATTGCGACTGGGATTCTGACAGCGAAATACTTGCGACCGGGAATCTGACATCGAAATACTTACGACTGGGATTCTGACAGCGAAACAATTACGTATTTTCTTCCATTGTTCATCAATAGAAACAAAAAAATATTTCGTCTCTTTCAGCCGTCGTCATATTTCTATCTTTTCCTGGTCTTAAGATATTGTTACGAACATGAAAAGTCGCTTCCCAGCAATGCTAGTCTTATGTTTGGGAAGAGATTTCTACCTTGGCTACAAACTTGGCGGCCATTTTGGCGACAAAATGTAGGATCTCAAAAATACTAGAACTATTCTCTATATCTCTATTAGGAATCGAGATCCGGATTTCTCCAGAAGATTCCATGTGACGTCACCGCCTGTTGGGGAGACTATAAATAGAGCCGTGCTCGTATCATGGATGATCGACTGAATCGTCTTTGAACTTGAAACGTGTTTAATCGACTTTGATCATCTTTGGTGTGTGTGTTGATCGAGTACGAACGCCTTTGGAAGCTCTCTTCAGAGTGTTGTCCGCAGTGCTAGCTGGGAAGCTGATAGACGCCGAATGGCATTGCAAGTGCTGTTGCTGTTATTGTTAGTGAATTACTCTCTGTTTGTGTTACTAATTTGTGCAAGTGCTGTTATTCCTGTTACCTGTGCTTCGTGTTTTCCCGAGTATTCAAGAATAAAGCGCCGTTCTCATTATCCTTCCTATTGGACTGTTTTCACCGCACACACACCTGTGAGCGATTTTGCGTAACAATATAGAGCGAGTACACACGTAAACAGGAGAAAAAACTATCAACTGGGTAATTAGAACTTCTCACAGATAAGCTCCGCGAGGAGATTAAAAATCAGACGACATTCTCACCAGCAAGAGCTTCGAGATAGGGCAAATGACTCACCTCCATGTCCTTGAAGACGACGTCTTCCTGGCAGAAGGGGCAGGAGACGAGCCTGCGGTCACACGTCGTGGTCAGGTGCTGGGCCAGCTCCTTCTTGGTCACCTGCAGGCCGCAGCTGCACGGGCAGGACACGGGCACGTATCCGCAGCTCTCCAGGTGGCTCTGCGGGAATGAAGCACGATTCAGAAATTTGAATGAAGCACGATTCAGAAATTTGAATGAAGCAACGCGGGACACTCGACTTGTGAGACACCTGCTGGGAATTCAGCGTAATTTCCCGCAAAACATATTGTTACGAAGCTGTAAAGTTGAGAGACACTTGCTGGGAATTCAGAGGAATTTCCCGCAAAACATATTGTTACGAAGCTGTAAAGTTGTTTCCATTAATTTACATTTAGTTTTAGTTGTAATTTTTTGTCAGCGTTTTCTTAAATTTTCTCAATGTTGACATGTATGTTCTTCATTTTTACAATGTGCTTTTATATGTCTTGACATGTTTGTTTTGAGAATATTTCTGCCGACTTTGGGTAGGTAGGTGAATCCTATGAGGGTTAAAATTGCGTCATGGCATGAAATTTACAAGAATTCGTATTAGAGGCCAAGACAATGCTCCTGACCATGTCGACCATTTTGGCGACAAAATGAAGCTTCTAGAAAATTCAGGAATTATGTTCCTATCTCTACTAGGAACGGAATGTGGAGAACCTTCGAGAGAATTCAATGTGACGTCACGTCCTGTCAGAAAAGGCTATAAATACCGAGCTACTCAAACGAGGAATAAATCTCTCTCTGATGTCTTGCCCGCAGTGCAAGCTGGTGAGCTAATATACGCAGAGCGCTATTGAAAGTGCTTTTACTGATTTTTATTATTTGTTGTCTGCTTGTGTTGTTAATTTGTACAAGTGCTGTTTTCCTTGTTACCTGTGATTCGTGAATAAAGCGTCATTATCCTGCTTGTTGGAGTACTTTCAAAGTACAATTCGTAATAATATCGACTCTATCGATTTTGGAATTCTTTTAAAAAAGTTACATTGTATTAGTTTTCATGTAAACCTGATTGATTGGCTTCTTTCTTACTTATGTAAGCGAACACTCTATGTTTATTTTAATAATGCAGCTTCTCATGAGTTTACAGGTACTTCCGGTGTCCCACAGGGCTCTAATCTTGGTCCTCTGCTTTTTATTTTATTCATTAATGACCTTACTTGTGTTTTTAAGTACTCTGAATGTCTTTTATTTGCTGAAGACTTGAAATTGTTTAGTTCAATACTTTCCGATTTAGATTCTGTTCTTTTACAAAGAGATCTTGATTGTCTTTTTAAGTGGTGCACAGACAACAGATTATACCTGAACATGGAAAAATGTAGTGTTCTTAGTTACACTCGAAAAGCTCAACCTTTGAATCATGTATACAAAATTAACAATCTTGTTTTATCACGCTCAAATGCAGTCACTGATCTTGGGGTCGTCTTTGACATCAAACTTGATTTTTCCCAACACATCGATACCATGGTCTCTAAGACATATCGCAGGCTTGGAATTCTTAAGCGTAGAACCAGAGAATTTTCCAGTGAACTTACCCTGAAGGTCTTGTATTGGGCTCATGTACGATCCAATCTGGAATATTGTAGTATCGTTTGGGATCCCAATTACCGAAACAAAATTGAAATTATTCAGCGAATACAGAACAACTTCTTGAGATACTTACTTTACAAGAAAAATGGATTTCACTTGCAGGATGCATCTTCTTCAATCCTACGTAATATATTTAATATGCCTAGTTTATGCTCCAGACGAGATGTTTCTTGCGTTCTTTTCTTTTACAAAATTATTAATGGTTCAATTTATTGTAATAATATAATAAGCTCTATAGATTTCGCTGTGCTCGCCAGATTTTTAAGAAACCAAAGTTCCGTTCCAAATTTAGATTCAAAATTTTATTATATTAACAGGTTCTCGTTATATAGGTTTTTATAAAATTTTTAACACGTTCTCTGATGAACTTGACATTTTTAACATGTCTCTCGGTGCTTTTAAGTCGAAATGTTTGCATCTTTTAAATACATTGTTGACGCCTACGCGTCCTTCCATTCGCCGCGGAGTTTCGCGCCATTGAGGGTGCAGAGTTGAATGAACTTTAGCTGTCCCCTTTCGTGTCCTTGGGGGAGCGAAGTTGACTGGAGTTCATTCTCGTTCGGATCGCCTAAGCGAACGGACCCTTGTGTCGTATTCCCCCTTGGGAATGAGAATCGTCTCTCCTTTAATGTTACTACTAAAGAATTTATTTAAATTGTACCCTGATCGTTCATGTTTTTGTTTACAATAAATTTATTTAATTAACAGTCCACTGCTCTTATTTACCCTCTGAACTATCCTCCAGTTTTTGGTCCGAGCGACTCGGAGATATGGGTAAAAATATGCTGCAAAAACTAAACCGCCTTCGCGGAACGATCAGGGATAGAGTAACAAGGCTAAATAAAGCTGCGGAGTCCTATGAACCGCCAGCCACGCCAGAAGAATCAGAAATTATTCTTAATCAAAAATTGCAAAATGTGTTAGAACTGAAAGCACAAATGAAGAAGCTTCTAGCAGACTATTTGGATTTACCAGAAAGTATTAACTTGGAAGAACCCCTGGAGGTTATCTATACCATGGAAGAAGAAATCGAAGATCTGCAGGTAAAATTTAAAATTTTACTAACTAAGTATTGCAAAGCACCTAATGCTGACAATGTGCCGATGACTGTTCACAAACCAAATCTAAAAATTCCAGATTTACCCTTGCCTGAATTTACGGGTAAATATGAGGAATATGAATCATTTAAAACTCAATTTATGTCTATCATAGGTAATAATGAAAGTTTAAATGACAATCAAAAATGTTGTTACTTGAAAGCGTCCTTAAAAGGTGATGCAAAGCTCATTGAAAGTACACAAGATACTTTTCAATCCTCACTATCAGCATTAGATGCGCGCTACCAGAACAAGCGTGCTGTTATAGACACACTTATTAAAAATGTATTATCAGTCGGAAAAGCAAATGACTCTCCAAGGCAAATAAGAAATCTTGTAGACATTATAAAAAGAAATCTAAGAGCGTTAGAAAACTTGAAGTTATCAAGAAACAATTTATCTGACGCATTATTAGTACATATTTTGGAAGGAAAAATTGATTCCGAATCACAGAAGTTATTCCAAATGGAAAATAAATCCAGTGAAATTTTATCGCTTGATTGTTTCTTAAATTTCATAGAAGATCGTGCCCGCATTCTAGAGGGTATAAGTCAAAACTGTACTACTACGGTAAACTCTAACTCAAATAAGCAGTTTGTGAAGCCAAAACAAAATTTTTCCCATCCAAAATCACTAATTGTGAATTCTCATAACAAAAGTAAAAAATGTGTTCTTCAAAATTGCGATGAATCCCATCCTCTATATCGATGTTCTAAATTTAAATCCTTCAAACTTTCTGATCGTATAGATTGTGTTCAAAGAAATAAACAGTGCAAAAAATGTTTATCTTTTCATCCGAATACAAACTGTAAATCGAAATATAACTGCTTCATGTGTGGTGATAGTCACAATTCTTTACTGCATGACGACTCAAAAATAAACAACAAAAACAACTGCCGCGAGGAGGAAAATACTCCCCTCTGTGCTTCTCCCCACTCTTCAACTACGCAAGTAAAACAGACGGCTACAAGTTTTTGTTGCTCGACCTTTTTAAACCGTAAGTCGATTCTTTTGTGCACTGCTCGAGTCTTCATTCGCAATAAAGAAAACAAATTTGTACCAGTGAGAGCAATTCTAGATTCAGCTAGCGAAATCAATATTATAAGTTCGGATTGTGCAAATTTTTTGGGATTAAAAAAAGAAAAATTATTCTTGCCTGTTAGTGGATTTGTGGTTCAACTCAAAATGCTAGCAGAAAGGTGACAACCAGTTTGTCCAACTTAAACGGAAATTATCAATGGGATATCGAATTAATGGTATTACCAAAGATAACAGAATTTTCACCTGCAACCAGGTTGGATGTTTCCAATTTGAAAATTCCAGAAAATATTCAACTTGCGGATGAAACCTTCTATATACCACAAAAAGTTGATCTCTTATTGGGTTGTGAACTGTTTTTCGAATTTATCAAAGCAGATAAAATTCGACTAAATGATAGTCGTTTAATTCTTCAGGATACTTGTTTTGGATATATAGTTGCTGGTAGCACAGAACCTATTTTCCAAATTAATAATGCAACTAGTCATTGTTTTCTGTCCAGAGGTATGGACACCTTAGATAAAACATTAAGGTCATTTTGGGAAATAGAAAATGTGACGTGTGATAGTTCCCCAATTAGTGAGGAATTAAATTATTGTAATGAGCACTATGAAAAAACTCATTATCGAAATTCTGAGGGAAGATATGTAGTACAAATGCCCTTTAAACCCGAGATTGAAAAACTTAGTCTGGGTGATTCCTATCAAATGGCCTCTAAAAGGCTCGATAACTTATGGAAAAGACTTAATCGGGATCCAACTATGAAATTCTTATACTCGGAATTCTTACGAGAATATAAGAATCTAAATCACATGGAAGAAATAACTAACTGTAACCTCAGTAATGATGACGGTTATTTCTTGCCTCACCAAGGTGTCTTACGTCCATCCAGCATCACTACTAAACTTAGAGTAGTCTTTGATGCTAGTGCTAAGACCACAACTGGTTATTCTTTAAATGACCTATTGTGCGCTGGTGGTGTCCTACAGGACGACTTATTTTCCATTCTTACAAGATTTAGGAAACACCAGTATGCATTTACTGCGGACATTAGTAAAATGTTCCGACAAATTGAGATCAACCCTTCGCAAAGAAAATATCAAAAAATATTATGGAAAGAAGGACCTGAAGAGAATGTCAAAGTGTTTGCCTTAAAGACTGTGACGTACGGCACAACTAGTGCTCCCTTCCTAGCAACAAGGACTCTTCAACAACTTGCTAAAGATGAGAGGGAAAACTTTCCCATAGCATCAAAAGTGCTCCTAGAGGATTTCTATATGGATGACTGCTTATCCGGTGCTTCTGATATAAACCAATTTATGGCACTGAAGAAAGAACTCGGAGAACTACTCCTTCGAGGTGGCATGACTCTACATAAGTGGTGTTCTAGTGCGAGCAGTGAATCGGACCTCTACCCCTTCAACTACTGCGAAAAACAGTCAACAGTGAAAACTCTAGGAATGATGTGGAACAATTGTGAAGATGCCTTCTTATTTGATATCTCTACTAGTTCCACTACTGAGTTTACCAAAACAGACGTTCTGTCTCAGATAGCTAGACTCTTTGATCCTCTCGGACTTCTTGGTCCTGTAATTAGCAAGGCCAAGATATTTCTTCAACGTCTGTGGCTGCTTCAGATCGACTGGAGTCAGAAACTGCCCTCAGACATTGCTCAGGAGTGGTCTTCATTCATTGCAAGTCTGAGCTATGTGAAAAACATAAAAATACCAAGATTGGTGCTTCGACCAAATCCCAAGGAAATTATCCTACATGGGTTTTCCGATGCCTCGGAAAAGGCATATGGTGCAGTGATATACTTACAGTCAGTGTGTGATTCATCTGATAATAACACCTTTCTTCTTTGCAGTAAATCTAGAGTGGCACCCATTAAAAGTGTCACCATACCGAGATTGGAGTTAGCAGCTTGTCTACTGCTAGCCCAGCTCACAAGAAAAGTGCTTAATGCACTGAAATTAAAAATAGATCAAGTCCTTCTCCGGACTGATTCCACTATAGCCTTATCGTGGATTGATACTCCTCCTCATCTTTTAAAAACCTTTGTGAGTAATAGAGTAGCTCAGATACAAGAGCTTACTAAGGAGTATCATTGGTCTCACATCACTTCTAAAAATAATCCGGCAGACCTCCTTTCTAGAGGAATAGATGCCCAGTTTCTTGCAAATAACCAATTTTGGTTTCAGGGACCTGATTCTTTCAATTCCTTGAACTCTGAAACTGAACTAAACCAGTCTGATAAAAATTATTTATCAGAATTCAAATCTAAGGACTTAGTGTGTTTAACTGTGAAAACTTCTGCTTTATTTGATGATGTAATTTGTATTTCCAATAATTTTCAAAAATTAATACGTATCATAAGTTTGATTTTCAGATTTATAAATAAATGTAAAAAGAACTCAAAGGAATGTGGAGCTCCAAGTAAAACAGAACGGCAAAACGCTGAAATTTATATTTTGAGAGAAGTGCAGGCAAGAACCTTTGGCAATGAAATCCACAGCCTTGAACAGTGTGGTAATGTGACTCCCAATTCTAGATTAAAGAGTCTTTCTCCTTTTCTTGATTCACAAGGAATCCTGAGGGTAGGTGGTAGGTTAAGGAACTCAATTCTTCCCTACAACAGTAAACATCCCATACTATTGCCTGCCAAGCATAAGGTTACCGATATGATAATTCAGTATTACCATAAAATTCAATTTCATTCAGGGTCTCAAGCATTGTTGTATAATATTAGGCAGAAATTTTGGCCATT
>BGPR01000377.1:420284-459300 GCA_013235015.1 Araneus ventricosus | reverse complement strand
ATCGTTCATGTTTTTGTTTACAATAAATTTATTTAATTAACAGTCCACTGCTCTTATTTACCCTCTGAACTATCCTACATACATGATGTGTTTATTTTGCCTTTTTACAACATTTTAGATTTTTATGCTTTTTGATTTTCCTTGTTCTTATGTAATCGACCATTTTTTTAATGTTTTCTATAGGTTTTAATTTTTGTTCTCTGTTTTCGGAGTAGTGTTTGAATTTATTTTTATCTTAAGTGTTGCAATTTATTTTTATCTCAAATGTGTATTTACGTTTTAAACTTTCAAACTTCTGGTGTGTTTTTAGAGGATTCGATGCTTGTGTGTTTTGACGTTTTAGCCCTTGCCTTTTGGAAATGGTCTTTTAATTTTTTAAAAAATACGACTTTTAGAATCATAGTGTGTTTTAATGTTTTTGTGATTATATGTTTTCGTTTTTAATTATATATACGTTTGCAAAAGTGTTATAATTTTGTGTATTCTCTGTGTTCAACTTTTTGTTTTCTAGCGCATTTTTTTTATTTACTCGTTGTGACTTTTGTTTTTTGTGTGTTTGTTGTTTACAGCACTCTGTAAATGGAGTTTTCTCTGTAGTGTGCTTTTCCTTAAATAAATAAATATTTAAAATAAAAATGAATAATAAATTCTGGCGTTTCATTTTAAAAAGTGGGTTTTTTCCCATTTCAGTTCTCTTATAGTGTTGGGAGCAAAATTTATTAGGTTTAGGATTTTATTTATTAAATTTTTTTATTATTAGAATGCTTTCCAGGATCAAATTGTGTAAGTATATGAAACTATTAATTGTGTCACGATTTCTTTACTTTATAAAAAAATTAAAATTTTTTACGAGTTTTCTTATATCTTACACTTTCAAACCTGTTTTACACGTTTAACCCTCATTGTGCGAAAAATGTTCCGAAAGTAAGTTTCCTCAAGGAAAATAATAGAAATTTAAATTAAAAGGAAAATAAATTAAAAGAAACAAAAAGCAAACAATAATAATAATGAAAAATAATGAAAACAATAAACGTTCTGCGCGCAAACGCAGCAGCAAAAAGCAATTGCTTCAACAGAAATTTTTTTAAAGATAACACAACAAAAACTATAGAATAAAAAACCAAAGATTCTCTAATACTAAGAACACTTTAATTAGAAATTATTCAAAATGGAAAGGAACTAAAATGGCGCACTCATCAGAAAACACACGCCATTTTTAGTTCAAAAAGAACAAAATTTTCTGTAGAAAGGAATGACAAAAAGTTACTGGCTAGCTTCTAGATCGTCGATTGTTTTTATCTATAGTGTTCTTTTTCTGCTTGGCTTGCTTTTGAAACAAGGCGAATTTTTTTTATCTCTTTCTTTTAATTATGGATTTGGAAATTTTTTGGATTTATGTTCTTTATTTGGTGGCCGGACAAAATTCAGACCACAGGAAGGAATAAATTTTGACTTTTTGTCATTCCTTTCTACAGAAAATTTTGTTCTTTTTGAACTAAAAATGGCGCGTGGTTTCTGATGAGTGCGCCATTTTAGTTCCTTTCCATTTTGAATAATTTCTAATTAAAGTGTTCTTAGTATTAGAGAATCTTTGGTTTTTATTCTATAGTTTTTGTTGCGTTATCTTTAAAAAAATTTCCTCAAGGAAGCTTTATTACAAACAGAAACATACATTGAGATAACGAAGTACAAACTTTTGGCTATTTCTCCGCATATTCTCCACCGACACTCATACATTTGTGGTACCGTATGAGTGTCGGTGGCGACTTCAAGAATCCATCCTGGTAGAAATCGATTTCAAGAATCCATCCTGGTAGAAATCGATTTCAAGAATCCATCCTGGTAGAAATCGATTTCAAGAATCCATCCTGGTAAAAATCGATTTCAAGAATCCATCCTGGTAAAAATCGATTTCAAGAATCCGTCCTGGTAGAAATCGGTGCCCAGCGATTGCATTAGGTTAACTTTCAGTCTACGGTGACCACTTACTTCGTTCTTCTTGGGATCGCCAACTCTCTGCCGCCGAGAATGGAGAGGAGAGGAGATTTGTTTTAGTTGAGCAATGACGATTTTAACGACTGAGACGTGCGCATGCGCGGAAATTGATCCGTTCATCGGTGTTTTGCGCATGGCGCGATATTTCGATTCGTTTTGATTGGTTTGTTCCGTTGATCTGTTTCATAAGATTGGTTGATTCAATCGAATTTGTTTTGTCGGTTTGATTTTCGTCTGATTTTATTTCGTTACGTGCGCTTCATACAGCTGTTGTTGATTATGGCATTAGTTCCCTTTCGAGGTGTGTGGACTAGGGATTGATAGCAAGCGAATACCAGTGTCCTAAGCGTTAACAGCAACTGGGCAATTAAAATAGGTATGTGAAGTTTTAACTACACTTTTCTGGTTCTTGAACATTTTCAGTCACTTTTAGGTTCAGAATTGTGTTATTCTGTGTTTCCGCTTCTCAATAAATAAGCGAAGCTACTAGTGTCCCGCTTTGCAGAAAGCGAAGCCGCTGATGTTTTTTAAGTTAAAAAAATTGCCCAGTACGCGTGTGAAATGCCGAAGGCATTGCGTGCTCAATCGCTCCTTTTTCAAATGAAGCATGCGCAGTACAGCAATGAAAAGTGCACTGCGCATCCCAAACAGTGTTTGGCGCCAGCAAATGAAATTGCGCCAAGAAAAATTGGTGGGAAGCAAGTGGGCACCGTAGACTGAAAGTTTACCTTGCCTTATCTTCTAAGAATAAAAGCCTTCGACTCAAGAGAACTGGTCTCTTGCGTCGAACAGCGGACATCACTGGGAACTAAGATCGTGAAAAAGCAAAAACCTTTTCTAGTTGCGCCGATAATGAAGAGACTCATCTGTTGAGCGTCTTCATTCCTGCGCGCTGAGAAGAAGGAAAGGTCGCTCACCTCCAGATCTTTGAGGATCAAGGTCTTCCTGCATCCCCTCTTCTTCTGCAAGCAGAAGACGGCCAGCTCCAAGATCTTATCCTTGATCTCTTTGTCCACGACGAGCTGTGGAAAAAGAAACGACGCCAATTAGTGCCAGTCACTCTAATCACCATCGAGACTGGAACGACTTTATTCCGGAAGTGCCTGTGAACCAGTTACCGTCTTTACAGTTAGCCTTTCGTGACCATTGGACGCCTGCCTCCCGAAAGAGCTTTATATTTACTTTCTCGTATACGAAGCATACAAAGAGAAAGTATTGTGATCGTCAAAAAATTCGAACTCGAGATGTTGACTCCACGTTTTAGACCTCCTTGAGTCCGAAAAACACAATTTGGGAATTGTGTCTGTGAACACGATAACTCGAAAACTATTATAGATACGGGGATGAAATTTGGTATGTGATCTTTAAACACAATTTGTAGGTTTCTATCAAATGTTGGACACATTCCGTTTACGGGAAGTCTGTCTGTCTATCAGTGTTCATATGAACACTATAACTCAACCAGCGGGAAAAAAAACTAAAACCCTAAACTTTCTCGTATACTTCCCCAAAAAGGTGCCGTTTCTCCCTCCCCCGCGTGGCTAAAAAAATTCCAACCTACTGTTATCCAGAATCCAACGACTATCAGAAGGTTTTTCATTATAGTGATTGAAAAATATCTAGGCAAAGAATCCAATTCAAAGAGATGCGTACCGATTTTCCTCTCTTACCGGCTCAAGAACAAACTGACGTAATTCGCTCCTATCGCGTGCACAGAAGATTGCTTCCAGTCCGAATGAACGGATTGGTTTCAATAGTAAATTATACAGACCGACAGACAGTCAACCCTTTGACGGATTTGGCCTATCTCTATTTCTATCAAATTGTGGACGAAATTCGTCAACGGGAAGTCTGTCTGTATGTATGTCCGAAGTCATGTGAACACTATAACTCAAAAACTTGAATAGCTAGATGGATAACATTTGGTACACAGTTTCATCGTCATGAATGTAAGTCCGTATAACATTTTGGGCCAAATCAGTCGAAGGGTTGACTGTCTGTCGGTCTGTATGTTTTACTTTTCAAGACAATCCGTCATCTCCACACGCGTGCGTACTGGAAGAACTTAACGGAATTTCATTACGGAATAGCTAATTACGCCAGTTTGTCCTTGAGAGGAAAATCGTTGCGCATTTCTTTGAATTTGATTCTTTGCCTAGATATTTTTCAATCACTAAAATGAAAAACCTTCTGATAGTCATTGGATTCTGGGTAACAATAGGTTCGAATTTTTTTAGCCACGCGGCGGAAGGAGAAACGGTACCTTTTTGGGGAAATATACGAGAAAGTTTAGGGGAGAACACTCCAGCTGGTTTCTCAGTGTTACACCAGCCTATTTGAAAGCTAAACGAATATCAGGCCGGATTTGCATATTTCCGTGCCCCAGGCCAAAGCACATTCAGTGCCCCCCTCTCAAAAAAGTTAATATGTAATTGTCAATTCAATACGCAATAGTTCATTTTTGAAACATAACGTTAACACCTACAAAAGTACGACATCGAATTTCTTGAAATCGTCTGAAATATCTGCTAGAACTTCTTCGTTCGCGCGTGAATAATCTTGAACGGTCACAGAAGTGGACAGCATGAATTGAAAGTTTATTTGACATTTGGAATACAGACATTATAGAATTAAGACCAGCGGGAGTGTTCTCCCCTAAACTTTCTCGTATACTTCCCCAAAAATGTGCTGTTTCCCCTCCCCCGCGTGCCTAAAAAAATTAGAACCTACTGTTATCCAGAATCCAATGACTATCAGAAGGTTTTTCATTTTAGTGATTGAAAAATATCTAGGTAAAGAATTCAATTCAAAGAGATGCTTACCGATTTTCCTCTCTTACCGGCTCAAGGACAAACTGACGAAATTCGCTCCAGAAATGTGCTCCTTCGTGCACAGAAGATTGCTACCAGTACGCATGCGCATGGAGAATAGGATTTAAAAAATTGAATATGCAATTTGAACGCCTTTTTTAACCGATTGGAACGAAATTTGGTGACAGATCTATAATTAATGTTAGCAACCGTCATACCAATTTTTATTTATCTAAGCCAAAGGGTTTAGCAGATATAATTTTTACAAGCATGCGATTATACAGTCCGACAGACCATCAACCCTTCGACGGATTGGCTCCAAACTTTGATACGGACCTACATCCATGATGATAAAACTGTGTACCAAATTGTATCCATCCAGCTATTCAAGTTTTTGAGTTATAGTGTTCACATGACTTCGGACATACAGACAGACAGACTTCCCGTTGTCGGATTTTGTCCAAAATTGGATAGAAACCTACAAATTATGTGTAAAGACCACACACCAAATTTCATCTCCATGCCTCTAATAGTCTTCGAGTTATCGTGTTCACAAATAGACAGACAGAATTCCCAAATTGTGTTTTTCGGACTCAGGGAGGTCTAAAACGTGAAGATTCGTAAAAATCTCGAGTTCGAATTTTTTTGACGATCACAATACTTTCTCTTTGTATACTTCGTATGCGAGAAATTTAAAAAAAAAAAATCGTTGGTTGAGCACACCGGTTGGTGAACTGCCCTTGCTTGAGTGAACCAGTTTAAAAAGTTGCATTCTTCCAATCTACGTAAGCGGGCCGACTTAACTGATTCTCAAATGCAGATGCGCAGAGATTTCTTTAATCGGCTCTCAACGAATCTAGTTAGAACCGGTTATCAATTTCTAGTGAGATGTTTTATTCCAGTGAGCTGAGAGCATCAGTTCGAACGACTCTTATAGTCCAGGCAACGAAGGAAAAATAGAAAAAAAAAACAGCGGGAGTGTTCTCCCCTAAACTTTCTCGTATACTTCTCCAAAAAGGTGCCGTTTCACCTCCCCCCGCGTGGCTAAAAAAAATTCGAACCTACTGTTATCCAGAATCCAATGACGATCAGAAGGTTTTTCATTAATGTGATTGAAAAATATATAGATAAAGAATCGCGCACTGCTAGGTTTCACTCTTGCCGTCTCAAGGACAAACTGATGTAATTCGCTCCTTTCGCGAGCACAGACGATTGCTTCTGTACGCATGCGCGTGGAGATAACGGATTGGTTTCAATAGTCAACTATACAGGCCGACAGACAGTGAACCCTTTGACGAATTTGGCCCAAAATTTTATACGGACCTACATCCATGACGATAAAACTGTGTACCAAATTTTATCCATCTAGCTATTCAAGTTTTTGAGTTATAGTGTTCACATGACCGCGGACATACAAGCAGACAGACTTCCCGTTGACGGATTTTGTCCAAAATTGGATAGAAACCTACAAATTATGTTTTAAGACCACATAGCAAATTTCATCCCCGTAGCTCTAATAGTTTTCGAGATATCGTGTTCACAGACACACAGACAGACATGATTCCCAAATTGTGTTTATCGGACTCAGGGAGGTTTAAAACGTGGAGATTCGTCAAAATCTAGAGTTCGAATTTTTTTGACGATTACAATACTTTCTCTTTGCATACTTCGTATACGAGAAAGTAAAAATGGTGTAGTTTTGAAGTTTGGCACAATTGTAGGGATTAGTGCCCTAAACAACATGCTAAAAGTTCCCGACCGTGGGGGTTACAGGGGGGTTTAAAGGGGGGACTTTTTCAGTTTTTCTTGAATATCTCGAAAACTATGGGTTCTAGAGAAAAGTTCTCAGTTTCAACAATAAACTACATTAAATTCCCTACAAGAAAAGTCCTACATCTTTATTTTAGCATCAATAGTTTAGAAGATATGGGGAGTTGAAAAAGTGAGTATTGCTGAACTTTCTTATTGTAATTTTAAAATCAATAAAAATGCCGAAGTAACAACCTTCAGAAGCGCCTCATGCCTATATAATAATTTTATAAAGGTAGTATTGTAAGTGGTAGTGGGTGGGGTGGTAGTGGTAGTGGGGGGGGCACAAATATATTTGATGAACAGTCGTGATCCCATCCTCCCGTCAATCCGTTTCTCTCCACAAGATCAATTCTAGGGGTAGGGGAAACTTGTTCGGGGAGCTTCTCTTTGTTACTCGCGATTCTCTTTTGTTTATCGAGCTTCTCTTTGTTACTCGCGATTCTCTTTGTTACTCGCGATTCTCTTTGTTACTCGCGATTCTCTTTTGTTTCTCGCGATTCTCTTTTGTTTCTCGCGATTCTCTTTGTTACTCGCGATTCTCTTTGTTCATCGAAGTTACTCTCAATTCTCTTTTGTTACTAGAAATTACTCTCAATTCTCTTTTGTTTCTCTGAAATACTAATGATTGGAAAATTGGCGGCAATGAACTTGGCAATGATTTCAAGAAAGCAAAGTTCTCCACACGCTCGTCGATGAATTCTGTACCGCTATTTCTTTTCCAGTAACATTTTCCATATTGCGGACACACCTCAACGAACTCCTTATACCATCTACAATTCTCATGCGCAATGTTTTGATAATCATATAGAGAATGTGTTGTGGTGTAATCACTCCTGCGTATTTCACTCGTGGCCCAACTTTGCGACTCAGTAGTCGCTGAACTACAATTCCGGTTTTAAATTTTTTTTTGTAACTTCTGTTGTTACACTTTATCTCTAAAATAAGACATGTTATGTAGTTACCGAGATATAGAGGATCTCGCACACAAATTCCTTCCCGAGACCCCAATGGGAGGAGTGCAGTCCTACGTTAAAACTTCAAAATTCTATTAATTAATACTTTATGCCCTGGATTGACCGTTTGGTGCAGTATTCATATTGATTTGAAAAGAATTAACCAGATTTAAAGTTAAAAAATAATTCCCGAAGAATTCTTCTTCGCAACTTTGCTATACATGGACAGACCTGCCAATCGCCATCTTTTAGTGGATTTAACCAGTTCAGTGACGGAATTTCCTTGAACATTATTGATTTCCGTTCTGTGTGGGTTCGCACTCGCGGGTCGTTCAGAGTTAGTGTTCCTTAAATATCTATAGTTCGGCCGATATTTTTCTCAGCTATCGGCTGAAACAATCGGTAGTATCTATAGTTCCAAAACTATCGATACTATCAGTAGTTCTAGTCGATTGTTTCAGTCGATCGTTTTGAAACAATCGATAGTTTCGATATTTCCACTCGATAATTAAAAACCTATCGACTGAAATTGCGCCTAGTAGTATTGCCTGAAAGAAAACTATCGATAGTTTTGAGAAAGTCGATACTATCGATTGTTTCAGTCGATAGTTTTGAAACAATCGGTAGTATCAATATTTCCAGTCGATAGTTTTGAAACAATCGATAGTATCGATATTTCCAGTCGATAGTTTTGAAACAATCGATAGTATCGATATTTCCAGTCAATAATTTAAAACCTATCGACTGAAAATGCGTCTATCGATAGTATTGCCTCAGAGAAAACTATCGATATTACCGATAGTTTTGAGCAAGTCGATACTATCGATTGTTTCAGTCGATAGTTTTGAAACAATCGATAGTATCGATATTTCCAGTCGATGGTTTAAAACCTATCGACTGAAAATGCGCCTATCGATATTATTGCCTGAGAGAAAATTATCGATTCCATCGATAGTTTTGAGAAAGTCGATACTGTCGATTGTTTCAGTCGTTAGTTGCCAAAACCCGATACTATCGACTTGCCTTCGATAGTATCGGTAGTCTATCTATGTTTAAAGAACTCTATTCTGAATCTTTGAAGTGCAATGAGCTGATCTATGGTTGGAGTTCAGATAAGTTAATCGTCTCAGTTTTGAGAATTCGTTTATCTCTCCTCTACAGCGACAGAACGTTCAACTTCAAACTGCAAAAAACAAAACATTGCAGTAAACATTGCAGTATTGCAACAAAATAGAAGAATAGGGAAGTAATTTGTCGCATATATATGCACATTTTTACGGTCAAACTGAAATTCAATTAAAACATTTTTCCTTTTGTTTTCCCATGCCAGTGAACGTCGCATGCTGAATTAAGACGCCGACATCCGTACCTTGACCATTGTTTCAAAAAAACGCGTCTTGCTGCCGTCTTGAAAGCTCCAATTAGGAGAATTCATGGTCAAGCGGCATCTCGGCACAACAATGGGCTTGCCCTAAATTGTGACATCACGTTCGTGAAGTGCGCGAAATGTTGTCGAGTTTTTTATGAAGGCGAAATCGCCGTTGCATTTCGAGACAACGCGCCGTAAACTCATAAATCATGCGGAAAGGAAGCCGCACGAACAGCGCATTGTTATTGTCGGGTTTTGTTAATTGATAAACAACGAAGGTCGGTAAAAAAAAAATGCGAATGAATTTATTACTCACGAGCATCAGATTAAACCTGCGTTGCATCTGTGTTTCAGTGGTGACATCATTTAAGACCCGAAGAGTGCCTTTTCAAATTGTTTATTATATATATATATATAATAAACTATATAACCTAATATTATTCACACAATGAAATACAGAAAGCTATTAAGATTAAAAACTATTACTATGAAAAAGCCAATCCAGATATGGAATTCTAACAATCAAATGCCAATCGACCTGAGGAATCGATTATGTCACATTATTTCGAAATTTATAGGCGCCAACCTTCTGTGAGGGCCAGTTGATGGAAAAAACAACGAATATAGGAGTAAATCTCCAAAATATATTAAAAAAAGAGCGAGAAAATTAACTAAAAGCTTACTGATTCAAAGTCATAGCAAAAATTGCCAAAAGCTAAATACGAATTACAGTTCCGCATTTATTGTGAAATTATTTTAAATAGAATATGTTATAAATACTATATTAAATCATCATTAATAATTAAACTACTATATATATATATATATATATATCAATGTCATGAAAATCGATCAATGTTGAAATTAAATGGAAAGACTGTAGTTTATCGGTAAAAGCGTATAGATGCTCATCAGGGTAAGTAAAATCTATACGAACCATTAAAAAATTAGAGAAATCATAATGTTTTCTGCGAACAGTGCTAGCATAAAGCTAAAAACACTGTCCTTTACTCCGAACATTATGATAGACCAAGAATTCGATTGAAATACCAAATATTAGAAGTAATTTTACGAACCTAAGTCTGAGGGTACATATATATAGAGAGAGTAATATATATATATATATATATATATATATATATTAACAAAAGTAAAACAAAACCACGTCATAAAGAAAAAGAAAAACAACAAAACGGAATATAACTTCTAGCGTCCGGAAATTACGGCAGAACACTGAAGAGCAAACATATTATCAGTGCTTAATCACAGACTCTAGCAATAATGCTAAAAAGAGTTTTTGTTTAAGCCATGACAAAAACATAGTTTGAAACAAAGAAATAAAGTTAAAAGTTCATGGTCAATTGAAATATAAATACATGGAACCTAATTTCAAACCCACAATAATGTGAAACAAAATGAAGAAAAAGTGTCAAAACTCACCCGAAAATCCACAAATTGACAGACAAAAGATTCAGATGCAAAAGCACGCTGCACGAACACACCGGAACGTAAGAAAGCGGAACATATATATATATGTTATAATGATTAAATTATTAACTAATTTTTTATTTATTATAGAGGCGGAATATACGTATATATCTGGTATCAAAGTTTCAAGTCAAAGAGAACAGAAAATCCCTGCATTTTCTCAGATAAGGATTAGCATATATGGACACTGATCAAAGTGAAGGAGAAGTTAGCTATTTTTAGTAAATGACGCAAGTGTTTTTAGGGATAATGCCACCAATCGTCGATTTCGCGATTATGTGGGCGCGTGAAGAGAATAAATATTCTTAGTAAGAATATGCCAAAGCGTGATTTAATAGATTCTGCGGAAATAAAACAAAACTGAGTTTAAGAAAAGTGGTTGATACATTAATATTACTAAGATTTAAAATATACAATGTTAGAATTTAAAGAAATTAGGTGAATTATTACATATATATATCCATTGCATTTTTTGTAGTTATTTCATTACTCTTACTTCTCGTATGAAGTGCTAAAGAGAAGGTATTATAATCATCAAAAAAATACAACTGAGATGTTGAAGAATCTCCACGTTTACACCCTCCACAGTCGAAACACAATTTGGGAATTATGTCTGTCTGTCTGTGAACACGATAACTGAAACCATGAGAGCTACGGGATGAAATTTGAGGTGATCTTTAAACATAATTGTAGTATCTGATCAAATTTTGGACAAATCCATCAGGAATCTGTCTGTCTGTATGTGAAGTTCGAACACTATAACTCGAAATTTAGTCAGATGGATAGCACTTGTACAGTTTTATCGTCATGAATGGACTGTAGAAATGTTGGGTCAAATCCGTCAAAGGTTGACTGGTCTGTCGGTCTATAATTAATTGGAAACCAACCATATCTCCATCGCATGCGTACTGGAATCAATCTCTGTGCACTGTAAAGAAGCGATTTATGTCAGTTATTCTTGAGACGGCAAGAGGAACCCAGTAGTAAGCGATTCTTTACCATATTTTCAATCACTCTAATGAAAACCTTCTGATAGCATTGGATTCTGGTATAACAGGAGGTCTGAATTTTTTTAGCCAGCCGGGGAAGGAAACGGCCTTTGTAAAGTATACGATAAAGTTTAGGGAGAACACTCCCTGGTTTCGTCATGTACTTCTTGATGTAAATCTTTTGCAGCCTTCAAAAAATAAACTGATTATTTATTTTGGATAAATTGTCTGACACCTGTTGGCCTTCCAGTTTCATGTGCACGGCCCAACGCACCAAGCGTCGCTTTAAAATGCTACCTGCCTTCAGAGGCACGCACGAATCGTTGCGATCGAAACGCTTAAACACGTTGGAAGAATATTTACCCGCGATTTAACTGCTCCGCCCACCAACAGATCGCCAGATCAATCTACCTGAATTCGTTCCGTCATTAATCTTGCGTCTTAATAAGAAGTTTTTAAAACACGTGTTTAATTAGATATGCCATATTTATTGTTTTCTGAGTCAAATATTTATACATGTAATTTTCAATGTTAGTAGCTGGAATAATTACTAATATACATCTGAGAGATCTGTCTATCCGTAAAACTCTGGACTCATAACACAAAACTCTCAACATAAGCACTGCGAGACGTTAAACAGTGTATTTCGTTGAGAGAACCGAAATTTCAGTCATTTTAAATTATAAAGATCATGTCGTTCTTATCAAATTGTTAGATATATAAATTATATAAAATCTCGCTATGATCAATAGTTCCTGAGAAATTTTAAATTAAAATCGTATATTTCAAATTAAATCCGTTTTTTAATAGAAAAGTAAATTACGTCAGTGGTATATCATGCCCGTGATATAGTTTGGACTGTAGCATCTCATTATTGATTGCAATCGTGATGATATAATTTGATAATATTTTGGCAACGTTTGACGAGCAGAAATGCATTGTTTTGATTAGAATTTCGAAAAAGGAATTCCTTTAAAATTTAACTTACGTTTGACAAGGCTGAGAATTTCGAGTATTGAATTATAACAAAATTGTTAAACAACGAAAATGCTTGATAGGAATGCTGTACCAAGAGGTTTTGAATAAAAAAATATGTAAATAAAAAAATATTTCTGTCGTAAAACATATGTTTATTTTATTTGTTTCAATCCATGTTAACAAATTCTCCTCATATATATCTATTGAAACACGTCGAATTTGACGAATCTCTCGAATGAAGAGGAATTTAAAACCGTCATACCATGATGGGTGACTTTCAGTTAAAAACCAGGGAGTGTTCTCCCCTAACTTTCTCGTATACTTCCCAAAAGAGCTCCTCCTTCCCCGAACTCATATTATCCAGAATCCAAAGACCATCGTAGAAGGTTTTCATTAGAGTGATCGAAAAATCTAGGTAAAGAATCAAAGAGATAAAACGTATCACTATCGAGGTTTCACCTTTGCGTCTGGCAAAACGACGCAATGGCCCCATTCAGCACAACGAATATAGCGTAATCTGTCAATAGTAAAATTATACGGACCGACAGATAGTCAACTCTTTGACAGGATTTTACCCAAAAATTTATACGGACTCATTCTGACGATAAAACCGTGTACCAAATTTTATCCATCTAGCTATTCAAGTTTTGAGTTATAGTGTTCACATGACTTGAAGACAGACAGACAGACTCCTCGTTGACGGATTTTGTCCAAAATTTGTATAAACTCTCAAATTATATCGTCACACCATACCAAATTTCTCATCCCTGTAGCGATTCATAGTTTTCGAGTTATGTGTTCACAGACATAATTCAAATTGTGGTTTTCGACCGCGGGAGGCTAAAAGTGGAGATTCGTCACCATCTCGAGTCTGAATTTTATCTATCTGCTAATATTTTCTCTTTGAACTTCTGCATACGTGAAAAGAAATTCAACGAAATGAATATTATACAATAAGAAAATTGCGAGACATAAACACGTTAAGGACACTGTCGAAAAATAATAATCGAGTCATTCAGTTGGAGGCTATGACGTATCCTGCTCTGCAACCGCATGCCACAATGAAACTGCAATGAATGGCTGCTGGGAAGTCTCCTGAGAACTCCGTGAGAGGCCTGCAGTTAAAATATCTGTCAACTAACAGAAAATTATTAAAAAAAAACGGAAAAGAAATTTTAACCGTTCTTGTTCAAACTGACAGAACCGTCTCTAGACAGCTAAAAAAATTGAAAATAATAGTGTTATTAGAACGTTGGATGTCAACATAAATTTACAAACAAACATAAAATCTCTCAAAATCCAGTAAATATGTTTGAAGCCAAAAAACAAACTCATAGAACGAAAATTGTTTGTTCTTAATCTCTATGGTGCATTGATTGTCATTGGTCAACGATCAATTAGAAAAGATACTACAGCCGCAAACGTGCCAAAATGACCCCAAGACAACACAAAACATTAAATAAAAAATAATTTCTAGATTGAATTTGTAAGCTCCGCTTCGTCGCATTGAGTCACTTCTGTGACACCGAAGCAAATTCTCATGGCTCTGAGTGCGTATTAGGATTCGTCTGACATCGCGCAACTTTGCCTTTACGGGTGGGCGGAGTGTTATGAGGCCTAGTGCAATTATAACAACCCTAGGGTTGGGACTAAGGAATGATTTTATACATTTCTACGTTCTGCTTAGAAAAGCATATTCTGGCCCCTTAAAAAAAAAAGTTGATATATAATTTCAATCCATAAGTTGAAATGTACTTTTCAATCCATAGTTGATATATAATGTCAATCCAATATGTTGAAAATGTAATTTTCAATCATACAAGTTGATATATAATGTTCAATCCATAAGTTGAAATGTAAATTTTAATCCATAAGTCGAAATCTAATGTTATCCAACAAGTTAGAAATCTTAATTAATCCATAGTTGAAAAATGTAATTTCAATCCTACGTTGAAATGTAATTTTCAATCCATAAGTTGAAATGTAATGTTCAATCCATAAGTGGAAATGTACCTTCAATCCATAATTTGAAATGTCACTTTCAATCCATAGTTGAAATTCAATGTTCAACCATAAGTTGGAATCTCAATGTTCAATCCATAATTTGAAATGTAATTTTCAATCCATAAGCTGAAATGTAATTCTTCAACCATGTTGAAATGTAAGTTCAATCCATAAGTTGTTATATAATTCCTCAATTCATGGTGAATCTTGTAATCCAATTTCAACCAAGTTGAAATTCCAATCTTCAATCCACAAGTTGAAATGTAATTCAATCCATAGGTTGAAATATAATGTCTAATCTATAGTTGAAATTTAATTTCAATCATAATATAGAAATCTTAAATCTCTTAATCCATAATTTGAAATGTAAGTTTCAACCTAGTTGATTATAATGTCCAATCCCATGTTAAGGATATATAAGCCAATCCATATATATATAGAGAGATAGAGAGTCACTACATCGACTCATCAAAGAATCCAGTCCAGCTTTCACTGGAGACTGGAAACTCTGGAATTTGCAGGTAGGTTGTTTTTTGGGGTAGGTGCTCAATAGACAGCGAGTTTTCAAAATTTTAATTCCATTAAAATTACTTTAAATTTTCCAAGTTTTTCCGCAATACAACTCGACCATTTTAACGACATCTTAAAGTTAAAAAATTACCTTTAATGATATCAATGTTATTTCATGCAGTATTCTAAGTTTCATTTACTCATTTTTTTGAAAATGTTTTCAAACACAATGGCAACCAAACTTTTATTGTTCCTCACGCAGATTTTTTTTGCTATTCTTTTTCACTGAATACTCTCTTAATTCTTTGCATTTAATTTATATCTCTGTCCCTATGGCTATGAAACAATTACCCCAGTCTTTTATCTTTTCTGAGAATTCTGGTTTTCGGTAAAATCCTCCTGGCCGGAATTTGAACGTTCGATATTCTAACTTAATATTCTTACTAACCAAGTTAACCAAATCTAGTATTACGGATGAAGAAATTGGTTTGATTAATCTCTTTAATCCTGAACGACTTTCTTCTTCTACACCTTTAAAAATGCACTATGCAAAAAAAATGCACATTTATTTGATTGTGATTTTCAAAACTATGGCGTCTGAAACGCGAGCGAAGGAGAATCGCGTTCATAGAGTGCAAATGTGTTAGTGGTAACGGAGAGCATTTTGAGCAACGTAAATAAATGAACCAGTAGTGACAGGACGTGTCTCAGTCTTTCTTTCCACTTTTTGACATGTACGAATCTTTGAATCGGACAAACAAATGTTCATTTTTTGACTTCTATTGAGTCATCAATGTACGCAGGTATCTTTTCTGTGCTAAATCGAGAGTGTTTCTACAACTTTCTCTAATTCGACTTTTTCTCGTATCTTCACCGTTTACAGAGATAGATCGCTAATCGAAATGCCGATGATGGCGCTGTGTTGTCTCACTGAGTAGAGATAACTCATTTACTATACCTTAGACACCAACTTTATGGCCGAAGTTGTCGCCGTTTAGAAGTTAAGTGAGGTGAAACGATATAAGTGGAACTTGCATATTTAATCCTTCGCTGCTATAAATGCAAATTTGATACCTTTACCTATTTTTAATGCGTAATAATGAGTAGAAAAATTTTGTCCACTCCTGACACGCTGTATCAGATTAGAAATACTCAAGAGACCGATAATAATATTCGTTCCTGCTTCTTCCATGGACGGGCTCAGTCCAACTGTAAGTCCGCTGTAGTCAGTTTTTCAATCCCTGATGGACCTATTCATACACATTTGACGTAGTTTTTAGCATTTAAAGGAGTCTTGTATACTTAAGGGTTTCATCAGTTGCTCTTTCTAAAGTAATTTTATTTACTCATTTGGATATTACTTTAAAATACTTTTTCATTGCTTTTATAAAAGAAATAGTGATTGACAATGATCATTCAATTCAAGAATTTAACAATATAAGTGTATTTTTGATTTTTTTCGTGTCTTTTCATGTTGTTACATGTGATCTTCCATGCCAAAAATCTTTGATGGAAATTTGAAAAAAACTGCATTGAAGAGTTAAAGTAACGAATGTAAATTTTTTTTTAAAAAATTATAGACCTTTTCTAAATAATTGAAACATTTGTAAATTCTTCTCAGCGCCCCAGGCCATGGCCTGTTGGGCCTATGCAAAATATGGCCTGTTCGGGAACCCTTGCATTTCGTCACCAGCAGCTCTGCCAGCTCGATAAGGCCAGCAGGAAAGGCAAGTCTGTAACCCTTTCCAACAAAACTGTTTTTCGCCAGTCTGGGTGAATTGGAAATGAAGGCAGGTTTCCCTGCTCTTGTCCTCCGTTGAGGAGTTTCACTAATTGCCACGCTTCACTGACCCCATTTGGGTTGACCCCTAATATGAACTAAGAAAATCATTCTGCTTCTGAGATGACCTTCTTTGATTCAAAGAGCTTTGTCTGTCTGAGTGTTGCATCGCTCTCAGTCAACAGGTGAAATAGAAACGGGCATCAGTTTGGGGTTAAAGAGGCCAAAGCTCCCACCAACAGAAAAGGAAATTCCTTCCACAAAACCGCAGTGAAAGGTTTTCTTTGGCAAGGGAACCAGACTCGCCGCTATCCAGGGCCGCATTAAGAGCTGCAGGGCCCTGGCAATGCTAGTTTCAAAGGCTGCAGGCAATGTTAGTTTCGGGAGGGGCCTTGAAAGCAATGTCAGCCTGGAGGGGCCCAGGCAAATTGTTAGTTCCGGAGAGGGCACAGGCAAATTCTGTTCCTGAGAGGAGCATTAGGCAATGCCACGGAGGGGCCTTAGGCAATGTTAGTCTCGAGAGGAGCACAGCAATGTTAGTTCCGAGAGGAGCATTTAGGCACGCTATAGTTCCGAGATACATTAGCAATGCTAGGTTCCTGAGAGGAGCATTAGGCAATGTTAGTTTCTGGGAGGCCTTAGGCAAATGTTAGTCTGAGAGGGCATTAGGCAATGCTAGTTTCGGAGGGTCTTAGGCAATGTCAATTCTCAAATGATAATGTTAGTTTCTGGGGCCTTTAGGTAAATTAGTTCCGAGGCATGAAATTTGTCTCCAGAGGGACATTAGGGGCAATGCTAGTTTCGAGGGCCTTAGTAACAAAGCACTCTGGGTGCTCTTAGCCAATGTAGAGCTGAAAATGTTGTTTTCTGGGGTCTTAGTAAATGTTTAGTTTCCTAGTCCTTAGGCAATGTTAGTTTCGGGAGGGCCCTTGGGCAATGTTAGTTTCGGAGGCCTCCAAGCAATGTTATTTCTGGAGGGGCCTCAGTAAATGTTAGTTTCTGGAGGTGCCTTTATTGGAAATGAAGTCCTTCTTTCAGGAAAATTTATTTCGTATCTGATGATGAAGTCTTCTTCAATTTTTTCCTACGGAATGACCAATTTCTTCCGTGAAACTCGTCACCATGTTCTTGTTAACCATCATGTGAAGCCACACATTAACTTTCTACTTGTCAACCATCCAAAATCAAGGCAACTATATTCTAAATAATATTAAGGATATATCTAAATGTATTGAAAAATCACAATGTTCAGTAGGGGCAATAAAATTTGTTAATATTGATTGACCTTAATCCTTGTAGACACTTGATCCCAGGATCAAGTCTCCCATTGCAATGGGGATCATGTCCCTATGTGCATGCTGGAAAACACCTGTTAAATCAAAAGTACAAACCAGCTGATGTAAATAACATTTAAGCAGTAAGGGAATGCTAGTATATTATATCAATAAATCGGCACGAAGATGAAGCAAAAAAAAATAAGAAACATAAAACTACCTACTCCAAAAAAGAAGCCTAACTATAAGAAATCAGACATTACTTTCTTAAGCAACAAAAAAATAAAAAATGGCTAAAAGAAATTCTGCTGTCAGGTCTGCTGATAAGGGACTTACTTATTAGTGCTGCTAGTTTCAGACTTGAATTGCATTTTTTCGCCTAGACCAGGGACTAAGTTCCCCACAGTAACATGACTTCACTACTTGTCCGAGACGAAACGAAAATAAAACTTAAAAGTGAATAACACATACGTTGTGGTTTACCTACAAAATGACCGATATAAGCTCAATATAAGAGTATTATACAGAGAACGATGACCAGAATTTTTATTTAGTAGAAGATTACAGAAACTGACGGTTCATCAAAGTTTCTCTCTGCGCGCACGAGAAGTAGAACCATGGAGTGTTCTCCCCTAAACTCTCTGTATACTTCCCAAAAGGTGCCGTTTCTCCTTCCTTCAAAGTGGCTAAAAAAACTGAACCTAATACGTTATCCGGAATCCAATGACTATCGGAAGGTTTTCAGCTATAGTGACGTCATTGGGAAAAATATCTGGGTAAAGAATTCAAAGAGATGCCTACCGATTAAACGCATCTATCAGAGTGTTTCACTCTCTTTGCCGTCTCAAGGCCAAACTGGACGAATTCGTCTTTCGCGAGCACAGACGATTCTCCAGCGCCTTGCGCTTTTTCTGGGAGATAGCGGATTGGTTTTAATGGGAAAATTATATTAGATTGACAGACAGTTCGGTTCCCTTCGATGGATTTGGCCTGTGTTTGGCAGATTCCATATTCGTGACGATAAAACTGTGCATTATTCATTCATCTAGCTATTCAATGCTTTGAGTTAGGTGTTCGATTGACTCTGACATACAGACAGAGAGACTTCCTGCTGACGGGATTTTGTCTAAAATTTGATAAAGATACAAAATGATGTGTAAAGACCACATACCAAATTCTTCATACTTAGCTTCAATAGCTTTTTTGAGGATGCTCACAGACATGGCAGACAAGCATTACAATTCTCAATTGTGTTTGTTCCCGGAGTCAGGAGGTCTAAATGTAGGATTCTATCAAACCGAGTTCGAATTTTTGACGAGTCATTACCATTTTCTTTGTATGCTTGTATACCAAAGTAAAACGGCATTGAACGAACAAGGTGATGTTCTCTAGAGTTTCACAACCGTGTAACGCCATCTTTATTCACCCGTATTTTTCTCACCTCCTGCGTCCGCCTCTTCTAAAATCCTATGTGTTGCTCGACCTTCAGACCAGTCCGGAAGCGTGAGCCACTTCTGATTCGAAAAACGCACGCGAGTGTTTACCTAGACGGACAAACGGTGGGGTTTTCTTCCACAGCATCTACGGACGAGTTTTCTTCTGTTTCGTTCAGACCATTTTCCGGTAACTTGTTTAGATTTTAGAAATCAAATGCCAAATACATTTGGTTACTGTATCAAGCACCAATTAGAATCTAGTTCCTTCTTCGGTACAATAAAGTGCGGAATTCTGTGTTCTTTTGAGTTCCTTTCATTCTCTTTACTTCTCGGTACGAAGTCTACAAAGAGAAGAGTATTATTAATGTGTACCAAATACAATCCTGAGATTTTACATGAATTCTCCACGTTTTAAACCTCCTATGAGTCCGAAACACAATTTGGCAATTATGCTCCTGTGTCTGTTGTGTGAACACGATAACTCGAAAACTATAGAGATGATCAGTGATGAAATTTGGTATGTGAATTTAACATAATTTGTAGGTATCTTCAAATGTTGGCAAATCCGTCACGGAAGTCTGTCTGTCGTTGCGAAGCATGGAAATAATAAAACTTGAATAGAACGATGATGTTAATTTAAGCACGTGTTTATCATCATGGATGTAGTCCGTATAAAGTTTGGACAACCGTCGAAGGATTGATGGGTCGGTCCTGTATAATCGCATACTTTAAAATTATTCTCTAAACCCTCTTAGATAAATAAAATTATTACGACGTTGCTAAATTAATTATAGATCTGCGCTCAATTTCATTTTCAACCAGTTAAAAAAGTTGTTCAAATTGCATATTTGGTCTAAAATGTACATTATGATTGTGCGTTATGAGTAACACCATTTACTGTTAGTATAGTTAGCTTAACCTTGGCGGTCACGGGGCTATTGTATCTTCGACGCGCTTGGGAAATTATGACAACCTCAGAACCGAAACTGTTCTGGGACATTTCAGATGTTGGTGAACGAAGATATTTGTAACAAGATTGATCTCAAACTTTAAGAAGTAAAATTCCTCAGCGAGTAAAAATTGAGAACTACAATTTTTTTTTTTTTTTTTAATTGTTATAATTTTTTTTTTACACATAACTGTAAAATGGGCGATGGTGATTAAAATTATAACACTAGAGTCAGGAAAGCAAACGGGACAAGAAGATACCGGACGTGACAACCCGTTAGAGGGGAAAGGACACCGTTTTGGGAAGTATAATAGAGAACGTTTAGGGAGACCACTCCCGCTGGTTATTTAAATGGCATGAACGCCAAGGAATGATTGTAATGAGTTAAATCGTTTGATTAAAATTTAACCGCCAAACAAAGCTTTAGAAGTCGCTAAAAAAGAGCGATGACGAACAATTTCGCAGTCTTTCCACTAAATGATTTTTTTATTTATTGTAAGAGCATGTTCGCCCATATGAACCTATAACTTAAAATGATTGAGTTGCATCAACAAAAATGCACATATGGTGGATGTTTGAAAGAAGGTTATTAAGTTAGACATTATTAATTTTAATTATGTTATTTATCCGATAAAAGCACATTGCTTTAAATTTTAAACGTAATAAACTGTCATTTTTGAAACCAAGGAAAGTATTCTCCTAAACTTTCGCATATTTCCAAAGGTGCCGTCATGTGGCTAAAAAAAATTGAACCTATTTTGCTGCATAGAACGGCAATGACTATCGGCTGTTTCATTATAGTGATTGAAAAATATCCAGGCAAAAGAAATGAACGATGCGTAACGATTTTCCTCTAACCTGCCTGCTGACAAACTGACGTAAATTCAGTTACTCCGTAATGAAATTCCTCTCCTGTTCTTCTCCCAGTACGCATGCAAGTGTAACGATTTTCTTTCAAATTAAATTATATGACCGACAGACAGTCAACCTTTTGACGTGATTTTAACAAAATTTTATACGACCCAGCATTCATGACAATAAAACTGTGTATAAAATTTTATCCATCTGGTTTTCAGGTTTTATTATAGTTCGTAAGATTCTCGAACATACAGACAGACACAGACTTCCCTTCTGACGGATTTTGCCTAGAAAATTTGATAGAAATCCCAAGAAATTACGTTTAAAGACCGTACTAAATTTCATCCTCGTAGCTCTAATAGTTTTCGAGTTATCGTGTTCACAGACACACACAGACATACGTGACACAGACAGACAGACATAATTTCCAAATTAAAGTTTCTTGACTCAGGAGTGTCTGAAACGTAGAGATTCGTCAACCATTCGGAGTTCACTTTTGATCGATTGGCCAATACTTTCCTGAGTACTCGTATACGAGAAAGTAAAAACAATTGAAACTCAACAAATGTAGACTATTATAAATCAAGTAAAACGTCGCCGAAACAAAAAATAAATATTGTTGATTTTAGAGAAACAATTAGTCTCCAAAAATCAAAAATGAAATGAAGATGCATCCAAAATGAAATAGTACAAAAGATCTCTTTAGATTCAGAAATTCAAAGTATTAAGTTCCAGGCAGCTCACAGATACGACTGTAATTCGCACGTTCAATATACTTTCAAAAAACAAACAAAATTTGGATGCAATACAATTGAAATTCATTTTTTAAATAAATATTAATATATATTGAGTCCTGAAGGCAAAATTGAAGACAAATTCTGCATTTTGTTAAACAAACACGCGATCAATTTTCATTTTGCAAAATCAGTCAGCAGGCAATCTTTGTTCACTCGCACCATTAGAAACTCCCCGGGCCAACCCTAACCTCTAAAGATACCTAAAGTAGTCAAAATTTATCGAAGGGGGCTGAAGGGCAAAAGGATGCGCATGTCACAGCGGGGAGGCCTTCCCAAACTATCTCATGCTTCTGCACTTGTCATTTCCCCTTCCCCTGCGTGGACAAAAAAAATCGAACCATAATTGCAACCAGAATGCAAATGACTACTGTATTAGATACAGGACAAACATTAGGTGAAGAATCATGTTCAAAGAGATGTATTAAAACTTGAGATGCAGTATTAAAACAAAGAGATTTATGTATTAAATAAAGAGATGTATATGTATTAAACTTATTTCTATCACACTCCAGCAAGCTCCAAGGAATATGATTGCGCGAGCGCAAAGAAAAACAGGAGAAAATATCTCGTTCGCTATCGCTGAATAGCTTTGCGCATGCGCAGAGATTGCTTTCCAGTAAGCAAAAAACAATATGCAATTTACTTGAACAATTTTTTAAACTGATTGAAATGAAATTTGGGTACAGACTATAATTGTCGCTAGCAACCAATGTAATAATTTTTGCATTTATCAAGCCAAAGGGTTTAGAGAGCACTTTCAGGTATGTGTGATTTATGCAGTCCGATGGCAGACCATCAACTCTTCTGACGATTGGGTCCAAACTTGATAATGGGACCCCATATTCACATGACAAAACTGTGTACTAAATTGTAATCCATCCTGCCATTCGCTTTGAGTAAGAAGCGTTCGCATGATCGCAGACAGACAGACTTCCTGCAGACGATTTCGCCCAACATTTGACAGAAACCTGCCAAATCATGTGTCAAGATCACATACCAAATTTCACTACTGCATCTCTAATATTGAGTTATCAAACCTACACACAGACAGACATAATTTGGTAATAAGTGTCATAAGAAAGATATGTTTCAAGTTCATCAGAGAACTTGTTGCAAAATTTGTGTGTTTTTTCCGCCCTGTGTTTTTTTTTAAAAAGACTCTGTGCTTGGCTTCGTTTTGTTTTTTTTAACTCTTGCCTTTGAAATGGTCTTTTAATTTTTTTAAAAATACGACTTTTAGAATCATAGTGTGTTTGATTGTTTTTGTGATTATGTGTTTTCGTTTTTAATTATATACACGCTAAATTCAATTGAGCGATTTTTGGACTCCAAAAGGGAGCGAATGAAAAAATTCTCTCTTTCGATCTTTTAGTACGAAAAATCGCTCTTTAAAACACTTTTATCGCCGCAAACCAGTTCCCACTTCCTGTCCGTCAGAAAACAGATCATGAAATCGGAATTCTCCTTCCTAGTTCGATCCTTTACAGAGTGTTTTCTAATTACTGTTTTACTCACAAGGGGGTGTCTGAGAAATCATTGGTTAATATCATCACGTGACCTTCCTTATCTCTGTTTCTCCCGACAAGATCAGCCGACATTTTATTTTATTTTAGCTCGCGCACTTCGTACACAATAACAGAAGAAGCATTTTGGCCAAAGAAAATTATTAAATCTTTTTAATTAACAACATCGATCCGGAAGGTGGATAGAAGCATTATGACGGGTAAGTAACATTTTAAAATTCTAAAATTGCACTTTAGAGCATTACATAGATCAGATATTTTTCATATGACACCGCTTCACGCCAAATCCTTTATCGACTGTGTGCAAAGATTATTAGTAGCTTAACTTCACAATACTCTTTGTGAATTCGTCATTATTTTAATATTTTTCTATTGGAAATTAATAATGAGTCTGATTTTCTAATATGGCAATAACCCCACGTTACGCGATTTTTTTTTTTTTTTGCATCGATCGTGTTTAAAAACTGTATTAATTAAACAGTAAAATAAATCAATACTGTTTATTAATTTTTCATTATTTTAATATTTTGGACATTGTTTAATAATTATAAAGTAACTGCAGTTTTTATAAATATTTTTTTGATTTATGTGTTTATTTTGCTTGGATAAAATGTGTACTCATCAGAATTAACTTCCATTAATAAATATTTGAACATCTTGGGGGAATTTTAATTTGCCTGTCCACAAAGTGCTTGTGTTTTGGGAGGCTATTTTAATGGAAGTTTAGTTAATAAATTATATCTATTGCGTATAATATAATTAAAATTACATTTATGCACATTCTGCAAAAACTTTGTTAAATAACCTAATTCCATTCTGAACATATGATCCTTGATATATAACATATCTCTGACATATGTTATACTTGAATGCAAATTTGAAAATTCCCGAGACATTAAAGATAATAAGAGTAAAAATAATAAGACATCTTCATCCTGAATACATTGTTTTGACACTTTATTTTTAGAAAATTATTTATCATTAAAGATTATCCACATTAGAAAGTTAAGGAAGAAATTTAAAAAAAATGAAAATTAATTTCATCCCCTGTCATATTAATCACACTTATTTTTATTTTTAATTTAATGTATATGTAAATTTGGTTTCAGCTGTGAATGCATGTTGATGATCCCCGAAGGTCAGCAGAGCTATTTCAGGTCCATGAGCTTGTACACCCTAAAGAAATCCAAAATCAATGAGGATCCTTTATGAAAAGCCGCAGGTCGAGACCCCTGATAGCAGTGATGCACCGGGTATGCATGTTTTAAATGTGTTTTGAAGTGCAACTTTGGGAGAAAAAAGATTGCAAAATTTAATTTGCCTGTCCACAAAATGCTTGTGTTTTGTCAGACTAATCTAATGAAAATTTAATTATCTAACTTATATCTAATACATATAATATAACTAACATTATATCCATGCACATTCTGCAAAACTTTGTTAAATGACTTAATTCCCTTCTGAACATATCCTTGACATATATTATACTTGAATGCAAATTTTAAAATTCCTGAGACATTAAAAATAATAAGAGATATCTTCATCTTAAATCCTACATTGTTTTATGCCACTTTATTTTTTCGAAAATTATTTATCATTGTAGATTATCCATTAGAAAGTTCAGGAAGAAATTTAAAATAATAAAAATTATCTTTATCCAATATATTAATCACACTTATTTTTATCACTTATTATATATTTTATATATACATTTTTAGAATGTTAATGAGAATTTCTTAATCAATCTGGATTTCTTATAGATTTACTTTCCATTAAGATTATTAAAATTTTTAAAAGTTTTGTCTCTTATTGATGTACCAGTTACCTAACTGATCAGGTCATTTATAAGCATAAAACTAGTTATTATTAATTGTGCATTGGGATGAGTGTTTTTAGTTTTAATTTTTCCACTATTGGAATATTGGGGGGGGGGGGGTAGTTTATTTGGGTACAATTAGCTTTTTCCATTTCTCTTGCATCTTCATACTTCCCTATAAGAATGTACTCTAGATGTTGAACTCAGTGCTGTAGGGTAAATATCTTTATATATTTTAAGAAATTTGATTTTTTTTTATTGATTTTAGGCTATGCTATTTAATCGACACTGACATTTATAAAATGCGTGGATGACTTGTTTCAAATGCCAAAAAGTTGTTACAGATAGATTCTCTGAAGAAGTAGATAGTAAGACTGAATAAATAAAATTGATTTTTTTCATTGTAGATTAGTAATGAATTTGCTTTAGAAAGTTATATAATGCATAACTTCTTTTCTAAATATGATTGTTTTTTCATAGAAATATAACTGTGTTTATGTGAACTAATTAAAAAAGAAATATAACTGTGTTTATGTGAACTAATTAAAAATTATCATATGTTTAGGAAAATCCATCCATTTAATATAGCTGCAAATGCTTTGCAACTTATTCTAAAAAAATTGCACAATTTTTTATGAATATTTTTATTTCTCTCATTCATAAAGAGTTAACTTTTGCTTTAGTTTAAAATTTTGCAAGCCATTGCTTGGTTACTAACTAAAGATTCTTACTGTAACTTTTATATAACAGGTATCTAAGGTTAACAGAGGTCCTATGATATACTTCAAAACAAAAAGCTAAATATTGTTTACAAATTTGCAAATATGTTTTTCGAAACAAATGGATGTGTGTCTCATCTTAAAAATGACAACAATCAATAGAATGGTGTGGGGAGTATGTGTCAAGACCTAATTCCATAATTTCTTCAAACAGTTTATTCAAAACCTTTTTTACTGTTCTGTATGTGAGAATAATTAAACTACTAGTTTGTAAAAGACATTTACAGCAAATTTTTAACTTTAAATGTTTATTTGGAAACAAAAACTAATTGTTAAAAAATTCTGTTTGAACAATGTCCTTCACTATGTTGCAGAAATTTTCCTTTAATTAAATAATTTATTTAGCAGGTTTCAGGAAATCAGTGGTTCAAATTCCCCTCTTATGCCCTATTCAGATACATTGGGCTAAACATTTTTCAGTCATTATTGTTTAAAATGAATTATTTTAAAAGCTATGGTTAAATTATGCATTTAACTTTTTTCTGTGGAATAAAAAAAAATTCTTAACTATTTAAAAGGAATATTTTCAATATTTTTTCTAATTCAAATTCTTTTTTCGATTTATAGGTGAATGGTTGCTTAGAAGAAGCAGTAGTCTTGTAAACCCAGCCTTGTATTTTGTCACTGGACAAAAGTTCTAAAGTAGCCATTTTATAATTTTGGACAAAAATCCAGTTGAAGTTGGACAATATGCATTCAAGACATTTGATGTAGTGAAATATATTAAAGACTTAAAAAATATTCTTAACTTCATGGATACTGCTATATATAAATTAAGCAGCACTGCCAAGAGTTCTGTCGAAAATATAGATGCCATTCTTTGCTGGACAGTGTTGTAAATTCTCTTTTCATTATGTGTATCCATTATGTAATCAAGGAAAACTACATAAATAACCAATTTTAGTTAGAATTTTACCAAAATGTAATCACAGTTGTTTTATATAGAAAAATGGATTTGTTTTGGGAAAGGTCCAAGATGAACATCTGCCATCTAGGCAAATATTATGAATCAGTTTTTTATGTGTGCAATGTATTTAAATAAATTTGACCAAAATATCTAGCTATTGGTCAAAAAATAAACAGCTATGTTTGATTGTTAGTTTAGTGTGTAGTATTTTTGTTTGGATTTTATCAAAATACCACCCCACTCACACACAGCAATTGGTAGAAAATTGTAAGTTTTTCATTTTTTTGAAAGTAGTTTTCTAATGATTTGTGCAATTGAGTATAAATGTAGTTAAAAATTCAGACTGTTAATTTTAGGTATAAAATTTGCAGATAAATATGTGTGTAATATTTTTATGAATGTCAAACATTTTGCTTGGGGTGTGTAATCGAGTGTTTTTCGTAACATCTTTTTTTTTACTTATTTATGTTTTACCTGTATTTAAAACTGCCTTTACACCAATAACATTTATACACTCTAGTTGGTTACATTTTACTTCCATGTAAATATAGTATAATAATTTTAAATTTAATTGTAACACATTTATTTTCTTTCTTTTCAAATTTATTTTAAGCTTTTAATCCATGTGCAGTTCTGATTATCTTTATTAGGTACATATTACAATAAGTTTTTATTCTGTAATTTATCATCAGTTCGATTCTATTTCATTAAGCATTTTTCATCTTCGTTATTATTGTAGGAAGTGTAATACTTGGGTCTACTACAGTGAATTTATGTAAAAATGTATTTTTATGTTGTAATAAAAGTATAAAAATACTGTGCTGCTGTTATTTGTTACTTGAGTTATTATCTATAAATTAATATCTTATGTAATAATAAATGGAATAAAAAAAACTTATATTCATTTATAAAAGCATAAGTTTTTGATTAGAGCAATTAATTTCTTATGATTTGTTAAAGAATAAAGATTTGAAGTAATATTTTGGCAGTTTCTTTTGTTTAGATCTTTGCAAAAATATATATTATTAGGCATGTATAATTATACTATTTTTATATTTATGTTCCAATATGTTATTCTGGTACTCATGCAAAGAGCACTAATTAGTTATTGAAGTTTTGAGCAAAGATCATAATAACCTTTACTGTTAATATAATTTAACTTGTGTTGCAAAGAGTAGTTTTAATGTTTCTTAGAATTCGTATGCAGTTTTAGAAACAAAGTATTTTGTTAAAATTTCCAATATTCTTTTACATATAAGAAATGTAACATACCGTTTTAATAGATTTTTTAGGATATTCATTCCATTTTTTAAAAATTAAATTTCATATTTTTTCTTCATTTTAAATAACTGGTAAAAGTGTTTTTAATAATGTCTATTGTACACATACAGTGATTCTGAGCAGGGAGAAAGCCAGGAAACTAATATAATTAGTAGCTTTAAATCAGGGAAATGTAAGTTTAGTCAGGGAAATTTTTTTCAGTTTCTGTAGCCATCCTCCTGTATTATATTTTTTAAGCTGACTCAGTCTGTCAAGACTTTACTACACGGTGCAATCTCAAAAGCCTTATAATTAATATTTTCTAAAAATTATAATTCGTAAAAAAATGAGTAAAATTCATGCAAATAACGTGTGTTGTGTGCTTTAGATGTTGTTAAAGGATAAATGGAAAATAAACTTGCAATATTAGAGAATATGGTGAAAAATATGTATTTAGAGAAATGCGGATTTAGAGAATACAATTAAATCTTCAAAAAGAAAAAAAAACAGATACTGGTCAAGTTTAATGATTTTGTGAAAATTGCTAAATAACTGCAAATTGAATTGAAGACAAAATGCAAATTCTTAAAAAATCTACAGGATATTTAAAGAAAAAATAAAGATTTTTTTTGCATATTTTATTAAATTAAATTGAAGAAAAAATGCAGTTTTTTCTGTATTCAAAAAATCTGCAGAATATTTAGAGGAAAATATAATAAGAAATTTTTTGTGCAGATTACATTGAAGAAAAAATGCCGATTTTTTGCTGTCTTGCAAAAAATCTGCAGAATATATAGAGAAAAATTTTATGCCGATTAAATTGATGAAAAAATACACAGATTTCTTCTGTCTTCAAAAAATCTGAAGAATATTTAAAAGAAAAATATAAGAAGAGAAAATTTTCTGCAGATTAAATTGAAGAAAAACTGCAGATTTTTTTTGTCTTCAAAAAATCTGCAGAAATCTTTTAAGAAAACTTTAAAAAAAATTTCTGCAGTTTTTTTTTTAGCTGAGTTATACAAAAAAATTATTTATTATAAAAACCGTGCTATATAGTTTACAATTGTTTCCATTAGAAATCTGCTGTATGTACAGAACTAATACTGGTATTAGGAAGGCACCCCCCCCCCCCAAATTGTTTCTTACTAGTTTTTAAAATAGCAGAAGTGATGAAACTAAGGTAAAAGACCGTTTTTGTTTAGTAAAAATCTTTACAAGGATAAAATAATAAGCAGCATTTTATTACCTCAAGGGGGATATTTATTCATGATGCTCTTTATAAGGTGCAAAGTCACTGGTCTCGTTATTGCTTTAAAAAATGTTTTCTTTTAAACGTTCAGAAAAGGTTAATAATTAATCAATATTAAAAGCATTTTTAAAAAAGCGATCAGTTTACAAAAGGAGCGAAATTAATAAAACCATTTCCAGAAAAAGAGCGTTTTTCTTTTAAACGCTCTGAATGAAGTTACAAATCAATCAAAAAGGATCGAAATGAGTAATGAAAACATTTCCAAAAAAGAGCGTTCTTTCATAAACGCTCCCTTTCACATTAAAAATTAATCAACAAAGAGCGAAATCATTGCTTAAAATGTTGCTCAAAAAGGAGCATTTCTTTTAACACGCTCCTTTTATTATTAAAAACTGATGGAAAAGGAGCGAAATCGTTCAATACAAAAAGGAGCGAAATTCGCTCCGAATATTTCGCTCCGCGGAAGGATTGTAAAACGCTCCGAAAGGACGATGCACTTTCAAGCACGGAAAGGAGCGAAAATTCGCTCCATCGGAGCGAATTTCGCTCGTTTGGTTTAAGCGTGTATGCGTTTGCAAAAATTTTATGATTTTGTGTATTCTCTGTGTTCAACTTTTTGTTTTCTAGTGCATTTTTTTACCACTATTATAGTTTTTTGTTTGTGTGTTTTTAGCACTCTGTAAATGGAGTTTACTCTGTAGTGTGCTTTTCTTTAAATATATAAATAAATAAATAATTCCCAAATTGTGTTTGTTCGGACTGAGGGAGGTCTGAAACGTGGAGATTCGTCAAAATCTCGAGTTCGAATTTTTTGACGATCACAATATTTTCTCTTTGTATGCTTCGTATACGAGAAAGTAAAAAGAAATGATTCTTCCAAACGTTGAAAGATCGCTTCTCTCAAGGCGAAAATCCGTTAGTGACTTCATGCTCCAAGATGGCGGCGCGCTTCCACTGTTTTCTCAGCTTTTAAATGAAAGTGAGCGGAACCATTTCTCACGCATTTCACGGTACTGTGCGCTCCATGCCCACCTGTTTCCGTTGTCAACTGACCGAATTTTCGCTCTTTCTGGGTATGAAGGTGCAGCGGTTTCTCCAAGAAAGTGTTTGGCAAGGACGACTGACGTGCCATAATTTATGAATTTTAGCAGCGGAGCACGAGGAAAGAATTTTCGAGGAATTTGTTTTGGTCTTGAGACGGTTAGTCCAAGGTATTCAACGCCCCAACTATTTTTATCTTTCCCCGTCAAATCCCTTCATTCAGGGCGGCTTTCTGGACCAACTGGTCTCAATTTTTACTTTCTTGTCTACGAAGTATACCAAGAGAAAGTATTGTAATCGTCGAAAAATTCGAACTAGAGATGTTGACGAATCTCCACGTTTTGGACCTCCCCGAGTCCGAAAAACACAATTCTGGAATCATGTCTGTCTTTTAACACGATAACTCGAAAACTATTAGAGCTACGGGGATGAAATTTGGTATGTGGTCTTTAAACATAATTTGTAGGTTTCTTTCCAATTTTGAACAAAATCCGTCAACGCGAAGTCTGTCTGCCTGTATGTCCGCGGTCATGCGAACACTATAACTTAAAAACTTGGAACAGCTAGATGGATAAAATTTGGTACACAGTTTTATCGTCATGAATGTAGGTCCGTATAAAATTTTGGGCCAAATCCGACAAAGGGTTGACTGTCTGTAGGTCTGTATAATTACTTTTTGAAGAGTATCCGTTATCTCCACGCGCATGCGTACTGGAAGAAAGGAGAGGAATTTCATTACGGAGTAGCGAATTACGTCAGTTTGTCCTTGAGCCGGTAATTGAGGAAAATCGTTACGCATCTCTTTGAATTGGATTCTTTACCTAGATATTTTTCAATCACTAAAATGAAAAACCTTCTGATAGTCATTGGATTCTGGGTAACAGTAGGTTCGAATTTTTTTAGCCAGGCGGGGGAAGGAGAAACGACACCTTTTTGGGGAAGTATACGAGAAAGTTTAGGGGAGAACACTCCCGCTGGTTTTTGAAATAATGAATATAAAATGATGCAAGATTCAATTCAAATCATATTCCCCACCGAACAAGCTGGTCGTCGAAGGCGGTTTGTTTCTACTAATAATAAAGGAGAATGTGTGTTTATTTGTGTTTTGGCGCTCTACAGGGCAGACCGCTGGACCGAGAGCTACGAAATTTGACAAAAACATACTTTTGAGCTTTGGAGTGTGCACCTCGGAGCACTTTTTTAGAAATTTTAATTAGAATTTTAATTAATTAAAAATTGAGCTAAATTTTGGCGTTTTTTCTTAAAAATTTCCGAAAATATTGCAGCGCAAAGATTATTTTTACATCATCTGAAAGTGCAACAAATTACCTTTTCATTCATATAAATTAAGTTGCTATACGATTTTTCTCTTATTTTAATAAATTAAAAAATATTTTTTGGTATAATTTACAATACTTTTCATTGTTGCAACACAACTCAAACCGTTTTCATTGTTTTAACAAATATTTAAATGAGTATTTCTCTTTCATTTTTGTAATCTGCGATAATATCCTAATACATTTTTCTTTCATATTTTATTTCATCAAAATTTTTGTGAAATCTTTAAACCAAGCTCTCCGAGATATTACTTTTCTTATATTGAGGAACATAAGCTGAAAGGTTATGGTTGCTATGTTTTCATTCTTTTCTCAGCATGTTTTAATCCAGCTAACATGCCGCTGGCCATAGAATGTGACACATCATTTTAATGTTGAAACCGAATGCATATTTTACAAGAGGAATAAGAAAGTGAAGATAGTACCGACAACATGGAATTAGAGGTTACATGACATGGTCAGTTATTTGACTCGATTAGGAAAATTTGTGTAGACAATGAACAGAAGAGGTCCAAGGTTGCAAATAGAATATGGGTTAAATATCTACCACAATCTGAAGTTTAAAATTACTTTGTTAAGAGAACCATGAATATAAAATTATGCAGGATTCAATTGAAATCATATTCCCGCCGAACAAGCTGGTCGCCGAAGGCGGCTAGTTCAAAATATGATGAGAAGACATGAAAATAATACCATAACCCTGGCTTACGTTTATTAAACCACTCATGGAAAATGGCGTAAAAAATATTATTTTCTGGGCTCTACTTACACTTGCTACGCCACAATGGGTTTATGCCACTTTTTAAAATCAAATAAGATAATGCTGCGAAGAAATAACATGCCCTGGGCCCCGTTCACACAAGCTACGTCACAGATAATGATGGGGGCGAAAACATCATATTCTGACCTTGGCGCCATGCCACTGTTTAGCCACTCGAAGAGCAATTGCGGAAGAAAAATACGTAAGAAAGGCGCAGTTCAGTTCCGCGCCGTAGATTTTTCTTGGAAACGTCAGGATAAATCATAAAACAAGTGTTTCGTATTAATATGTAATTTAATTATGAATCTCTTTAATACAAAATAGATAAATCACAAGCTACCACAGACCCTTGCTTCATGCGATAAACTTGAGATTTATATTTTCTGTAACCATTATACTACTCTGAGTGAATATTGTATTAAAGAGATTGATAATTAAATTACATATTAATACGGAACACTTGTTTTATAATTTCATCACGGCGTTTTCACGAAAAATCTACGGCGCGGACCCGAACTGCGCCTTTTTTATATTTTATTTAGAGTAGCTTTTAATGGCGCCATCTGTCGACAATATATAGAACTATATTTTGAATATGCGCAGTAAAATGTTATTTACTACAAATGCTCATATTCCCGCAATTTTCAAATTTTTGAATTCAAATTTTAATACAATGCTTCTTTTTCGTATTGTCAAGTATTCTGTAAGTCTCGAACAATTCGAAAGAAAACTCTGCATGTTATAATGAAAAAACATGCGGAGTTTGAAATTTACAATTTAATACCGATTTTTACTTATATTCCGATAAATATTTTTATTGTCTCACTTTAGTCCTAGTAATACTCCTCGAGCTCTTTAAAATGACACCAGAATCAACCTCCTAGTTAAACGCGTTTCCACGCTACACTTATTTATAACCTTACATAAAGCTAATTCATAACAATCACGCGCATGCTCCAACACTGGTACGATGACGTCACATTCGAAACAAATACTATACCAAAGACTTACAGATATGATCTATCCGTTGTGGGGTCAACCATTCTTTTCGCATTATTAGTCTCGTAGTTATTAGCGATTCAAATCAGACGGTATTTTGTCACACAAGTTCGACCGATTATCACTGTAACGAGCGGAAAGACGTTTTCGTGTCAAAAAAAAAAAAATTGAAGAAGCCTCCAACCGTTCGCTTGAATGGATGCTTTGTCCATCTTGACCTAGAACTCTTTCGAGAAACTCGATTTCGTTGAATCTGCCACGCGTGACCCGAGGTTTCAGCTTCAGTTGATGTTGAAAAGAGTGTCCGAACCTTGAAAGAGTCGAGTCGGAGCGCGATTAGTTCAGCTGCAATGAGCATTTGGAGTAATCAGTGGGTCTGATAATTCCTCGGACCTTCGGTTTCAGCTGGCGTCGGGTAGAACAAATTAAATTCATGATTTAAATCAGCGATAAGTTTAGGGAAGGCCTCTAACCCATTGCTATAAACTGGGAACGGCGCCAGAATGCTATCTACTTGTTTATTATTTTATTTTATAACCCACGGCAGCTGGTCTACCCGTTAGGGTGTTAAACACTACAAGGGCCGCAGGGGAAAGAGAACACATATTCAGTTATATACAGTAGAGTCTCCCTACAGCGAATCTCTCCCTATAACGAAATTCTTAATCGGAATGTTAAATAACATTCAAAATATTCTCCATATAACGAAGTGGTTGTCTCCCCATAACGAATTTTTTCAGACCTTTATCTTTCCGATTTTTATCATTTTTGAAGAAAGTTGCTAATTTCTGCGCAAACAATTCGCTCACACGTGCCTGTTTCTGGAACCACTGGCATTGTTCATTCCAGCGATAATACATAACAATAGAATGCTATGTGAAGGGTAATGCAGTTGTGGGGACGAGGGTTTCTACAGAGGGAGCAACATTTGTACGGGTCAAGATTCCAAGAATCGGGGTGGATACAGCAAATGGATGTGACAATACGCATTTTATGTTTATCCGTACTAGTACATATTATTCTCTAAACTGGTGAATTGTCTTCACTTTTCAGCATTTTGTTTATACGATAAAAATTAGTATAATTTTAACAAATTTCATTTTTAATTGAAAGTCATAATTAAATGTTTTTGAACTTATCGCGCATACTAAAAGGTTTGAAACATTTACTTAAATAACTGCAAAAATCTCTAATCTCCTTATAACGAAATTTTCTCTATAGCGAATTTTTCAACTGGAACCGAGCGATTTCGTTATAGGGAGATTCTACTGTATATACAATGCTTTTTTCCGTTTAAAGTTTAAGTTAAATTTATTTTTTTGAAATTTATTCTACTTTTTCTAGTTGATTATTTTTAAGCTCAATGAAATCTACGTGTATCATTGTACATTTAAAATCTTGGATGAGCATCTTTTACGACAAGAGCAGATTTCATTCACCAGGTAATAACGCATCTAGAAGTCTTATTCTCATCAGTCACACAACCGACTGTCACAGCTCATTGACTGATAATTAATGACCTGTACACATCGGACACTGTGCGCAAGTGCAACAGAATCCTCGAGGCCGGCCCCGAGCCGAATGAATCGCAACAAATGGCGGAGGATTATCTCGGTTGTCTTTTGGAATGTTGATCGAAGGGATGATTGTCTCTACCCAAGGAATGGAGGCCGACGAACAAAACAAAACAACCACCTGTCCGTCGCGCTCCATTGTGTTCGGACATCTCCGCGATTGTTTCGCCAATAGGAAGTGTCCGGCATGCATTCTTTGCACTGCAATCGCGTTCTCCGCGTCGTGTGCGTGCGAGAGATAAACGCGGTATTCTGTTTCGATTCAATGCAGGGTCGGCCTGGCAAGGGTCCTCGGGCGATGCAAGTTTCGGGGCCGCCTACCCCTTCCCTAACTTATCGCTTTTATTTTAATCTCCATATAACAATATATCTATCTATATCTCTACTAATTATAAAGGAGAATGCGTCTGGGCCTGTGTGTCTCTCTGTACGTGTGTCTGTGTGTCTCTCTCTGTGTTTGTGTCTGTGTGTCTCTCTGTGCGTGTGTTCAGGTTTTCAGTGTGTGGCCCTGTGTTTGTGTGTCTCTCTGTGTCGTGTGTCAGATGTCTTTCTGTGTGCCCCTGTGTTGTGTCTCGTCTGTGTCTGTGCTTGTGTCTCTGTGCTTGTGGCTTTCTCTGTGTGTGCCTGTGTGTCTCTCTCTGTGTGTGTCTGTGTGTCTCTGCTGTGTGCCTGTGTGTGTGTCTCTCTCTCTCTGTCTATGTGTCTTCCTGTGCGTGTGTGTCTCTCTGTGTGTGTGTGTGGCTCTCTTTGTGTGTGTCTGTGCGTCTCTCTATGTGTGTGTGTCTGTGCGATTCTCTCTATGTGTGTGTGTCTGTGTGGCTCTCTTTGTGTGTATCTGTGCGTCTCTCTGTGTGTGTGTCTGTGTGTCTCTGTGTGTGTCTGTGTGTGTGTGTCTGTGTGTATATATCTGTGTGTGTGTGTCTGTGTGTGTGTGTGTGTCTGTGTGTCTCTCTGTGTGTGTGTGTCTGTGTGTTGGCGCTCTACAGGGCAGACCGCTGAAACTAGAGTTACAAAATTTGACTCAAACGTACTTTGGAAGATGGGAATGTGCACTTCGGAGCCCCTTTTTATGAAATTTTAATTAGAATTGTAATTAATTAAAAATTAAGCGAAATTGTGGCATTTTTCCTTAATAACTTCCGAAAATATTAAAGCAAAAAGAATCATTTTTACGTCATCGAAAGTGGAAAAAATTACCTTTTCAATATCAATTAAGTTGTCGTACAATTTTTTCTCTAATTGTAATAAATTTTTGAAAATATTTTTTGGCATAATTTACGACAATACTTTTTACTGTTGCAACGCAATTCAAACCGTTTTCATTTTTTAAACAAACATTTCTTTTCGTGCTCTCTAACATTGTTGAAAGTTAAGGTAATATCTTAATGTTTAAAAGTATATTTTAATCAGCATATTTTCATCCAGCTAATATGCTGCTGGACGTAAAATGTGCCACGACATTTTAATATGCAAATCAAACGCATATTTTGCAAGAGAATAAGAGATTGAAATTGATGCAGACAACGGGCAATTGTATGCTACAGGACACAGACAGTTACTCGACTCTATTAGTGGCGTTCATGCAGACAACGGACAGAATAAGTGTAAGGCTACTTAAAGAACATGAGATAAATGTCTATCAAAATTTTGAAATCTAAAATTACTTTGTTAAGGGAACCATGAATATCAAATTATACACAAGAGATTCAATTGAAATGATATTCCCCACGAACAAGCTGGTCGCCGAAGGCGGCTAGTATAACAATAAAATATAATCAACCTTGAAGGGAAATCTCTTTCACCTAAATCACAGTTTTACAAAACACTCCCAAAAATGCAGTTTTTACTTTCTCGTCTACGAAGTATACAAAGAGAAAGTATTGTAGTCGTCAAAAAATTCGAACTCGAGATTTTGATGAATCTCCACGTTTTAGACCTCCCCGAGTCCGAAAAACACAATTGTGAAATTATGTCTGTCTGTCTGTGAACACGATAACTCGAGCACTTTTAGAGCTACGGGGGTGAGATTTGGTATGAGATCTTTACACATAATTTGTAGATTTCTATCAAATATTAGACAAAATCGGTCCACGAAAAGTATGTCTGTCCATGTTCATGCGAACACGATATCTGTAAAACGTAAATATCTAGATGATTAATTAATGAATGAATTTTGAGTGATTACTGTACTTGTTTCGATTAATTAATTAATGAATTTTAAGTAATTACCTTACTTGTTCTGATTAATGAATGAATGAATTTTGAGTAATTACTGTACTTGCTTTGATTAATGAATGAATGAATTTTGAGTAATTACTGCACTTGTTTTGATTAATTAATGAATGAATTTTGAGTAATTACCGTACTTGTTTTGATTACTTAATGAATGAATTTTTAGTAATTATTGTACTTGTTTTGATTAATGAATGAATGAATTTTGAATAATTACTGCACTTGCTTTGATTAATTAATGAATGAATTGTGAGTATTTGCTGCACTTGTTTTGATTAATTAATGAATGAATTGTGAGTATTTGCTGTACTTGTTTCGATTAATTAATGAATGAATTGTGAGTATTTACTGTACTTGTTTTGATTACTTAATGAATGAATTTTGAGAAATTACTGTACTTGTTTTGATTATTTAATGAATTAATTTTGAGTAATTACTGTACTTGTTTTGATTAAAATTACTTCTCTATTACTATAGTGTAACAAATATTCAGCTACTCCGAATTCGGCAAACATAATTGTGGTGTAAAAGCATTGAGCTTGGAATGCAAGTCATGGCGTGCGCTGCGGACCGTTGGTGCTGAGGTTGCGAGTTTCCGATGTCGTCTGTCGAATGCAGATTTCGCAGAGAATGATTCGGAAAACACAATATCGTAATCGAATTCTTTTTGTTGCATAATCTTTTCATGCAGTCAGAGCATCGTTTAGTTCCATTAGACGGAGACGAACCGTTTGCTGAAAAGAAATTAATGGCGGATGAAAAAACTGTTATAAACAATGGATTGAATCAGCAGAATTCAACTGGTTTTTACTTTCCCGTATACGAAGTATACAAAGAGAAAGTATTGTAATTGTCAAAAGATTCGAACTCAAGATTTTGATGAATCTCCACGTTTTAGACCTCCCTGAGTCCGAAAAACACAGTTTGGGAATTATGTCTGTCTGTCTGTGAACACGATAACTCGAAAACGATTTGAGCTAGAAGACTGTAGATTTCTGTCAAATGTTGTGGGAAATCTGTCTGTCTGTCTGTGAACACGATAACTCGAAAACGATTTGAGCTGGAAGATTGTAGATTTCTGTCAAATGTTGCAGGAAATCTGTCTGTCTGTCTGTAAATGTGAGGCCAATAACTCAAAAACTTAAATAGCAATTTGATGCACAGTTTTATCATCAGAGCTGTAGATCTGCACCAACTTTTTGACCCAATCCGTGAACGGATTGAATGTCTGTCACGACAACTCCTAAACGCAGTGACTTAGATAAATGGAATTTGGTATGTGGTCTTCTAACCGCAGCTGTAGATCTCAAATTTTCGTTTCAATCGGTCGAAAATAATGCGTCCAAGATGAATGTTCGGTTTTTTTTTTCTCCATCATACTAACGAAGCACAAAGCGAGACATTTTGTGCTCTGATTTATGAAGGTTAGTGTTAGCTGTTACCCTTTAGCATTAACGTGGTCTTCGACCCTGCCCACAGTCCGCAATTTTTATGTGTGGGGGGATGACAGCTTTCTTAGGGAGGGAGTATACGAGAA
>BGPR01000377.1:401575-420274 GCA_013235015.1 Araneus ventricosus | reverse complement strand
GCACGAACTCCACGTTCTCCAGCTGGACGGCGTCGTCCGACATGGCGATCTCGGTGGGCAGCAGCTAGAGGGGGGAGAAAAAAAGTGTTAATCTACAGAAATGAAACTGAACGCCAATTTTTCCCCTATTCTGTAGAAATCCAGACTACTGAAACCATATTTTCTTCAGATTTTGCTCTCAAAAACATATGGAGAATTTAGTGAAATTCTGTGTATATAAAACGCTAACGTACGAGGCACAGAAAAGAGGCTAATTTCTCTTTCGCCGATGGCAACGATAGGTTTGTTTACAAAAAAAAACCCGGTAGAATCCTCCATGTTAGGCCTAACTTCATGGTCACAGTCTGTTACTGTATTCGTTCTGGTGAAAAAAGAGCTTTTTCTCGAAAAAAAATGAGTTTAATATGAAGAATTAACACTATTTCTTATAATATAATGAAACTTTGGGTGAAATTATTCAAAAGAGATCAGTTCGAAATGAAGCAGGTGGGCTTATGTGATACTGAGAAAGGGCACAGCCTCAATTTAGGACACCATTGGCGATAATTTTGTTTTGGCGACTTTTTTCTACAGCCTCAATATAGGACACCATTGGCGATATTTTGTTCTGGTGACTTAACGATACGATGTTCGGTTAGGCGACAAAAAGTCGCCAATACATGATTATCGCCAGTGATGCCGTATCAAAGCTGTTCCATAGAACGGTTAGATCAACGTCAAAATAGTTTAAGTAAGCGAAAATAAAATCGTTTCAATTCACACCATCGTGGAGATTACAATTGTGAACATCGTACTTTGGCTACTTTTCTGTTATACTTACATCATTTGGCGCCTTTTTTTTTCTTGGCAAATTTTCTTGGAGCACCGAATCGCCAGTTTGGCTATAGAAGCGTCAGGAAAATAATTCAAATAACCGATCGCAGATGCTCTGCGCTGGATCAACTAGTTTCGTGAAAGACCCCAACCACTGTGCCGATTTCTCCAATCTTTATTTCATATGAAAGCTCATGACCCCTAGATAAGTCATCAATGGTCGTCTACCACTACCACTTTGTAATTTCAATAAAATTTTGATTGATTTATAAATAATCTACATTGCAAAACTTTTATTTCTTCTTTACAAAACTACTCAAAGAAGGGACACGTGTCCCAGTGATGACACATATATGTCCCGGTCCTATACCAGGCAATACATTTTTTCTAAATATAGAACGCCTTTGTTTTGGAATTTTTCGAACGAGTTTTCCCATTTGTTTATTTTGCCCCCAATAAAATGAGGCGATTCCTGTTACAATGTCTTGGCTAACGACGCCGAATTTTGTGTCATAAAACTAGAAGGTGAAATACACAATGAGCCCGCTCACATGAGCAACAGTGATGCAATTTATGGGCTTCGTCGAAGGGCAGAAAGCATTGTGTTCCGTCCGTTGTTTTCCCGCTTCTCCGAAAACAATTTTCAGGCTTATGGGATGCTTGGAAAACAAAAAAGTGTGGAATGCCCTTGTGCGAGAATCGCAGAAAATTAAAAAGATCCGCATATTTGAGAAACACGACAAAACCAGCGCGAGTGTTCTCCCCTAAACTTTCTCGTGTACTTCCCCCAAAAGGTGCCGTTTCTCCTTCCCCCGAGTGGCTAAAAAAATTCGAACCTACTGTTATCCAGAATCCAATGACTATCGGGAGGTTTTTCATTAGAGTGATTGAAAAATATCTAGGTAAAGAATCAAATTCAAAGAGATGCGTACCGATTTTCCGCTCTTACCGTCTTAAGGGCAAACTGACGTCATTCGCTTCTTTCGCCTGCACAGAAGACTGCTTCCAGTACGCATGCGCGTGGAGATAACGGATTCTCTTCAAAAGTAAATTATACAGACCAACAGACAGTCAACCCTTTGACGGATTTAGCCTAAAATTTTATACGGACCTACATTCATGACGATAAAACTGTGTACCAAATTGTATCCATCTAGCTATTCAAGTTTTTGAGTTACAGTGTTCGCATGACCGCGGACAGACAGACTTCCCGTGGACATATTTTGTCCAAAATTTGATAGAAACCTACAAATTATGTGTAAAGACCACATACCAAATTTCATCCCCGTAACTCTAATAGTTTTCGAGTTATCGTGTTCACAGACACACAGACAGACATAATTCTAAAATTGTGTTTTTCGGACTCGGGGAGGTCTAAAACGCGGAGATTCGTCAAAATCTCGAGTTCGAATTTTTTGACGATTACGATACTTTCTCTTTGTATACTTCGTATACGAGAAAGTAAAAATATTATACACTAGCAGTACGCGCTCGGGGTTGCCCGTGAAATCCGGACTTCAACAAAATGAAAAAATAAAGACGCCCACGATGGCATGAAAAAGTTCTGAAAAGAAAAACCAAAGATACACATTATTGATTTTCCCGCTTGTTTTTCTTCGTGATAATGACATTTCCACTGTAGAAATACAGTACAGAATACGTTAATCCGAAACAATATTCAAAAATTGCAACTTCAAAATGATTTTTATAAAGCAGATAAAATATGCGAGACATAAATACGTTAAGACACAACCGAAAATAATAATCGAAGTCATTCAGCTGAAGGTTATGACGTCACTTGTGCTCTGCACCGTCAGCCAATCAAATTGCCTGCAACGTTCCGGAAAAGTGTCGCGGGAGGGAGCTCGGTAGATAAAAATATCTTTCAACTGACCAGGAAAAAATTAATTTAAAAAAAACGGAAAAAGATATTTTAACCGCTCTTGTTTTAAATACGACAGAACCGTTCCAGTTATAAGCTGAAAAAAATTGAAAATAATAGTGTTATTAGAACGTCGGATACAGCAAATTTAAAAACAAAAATAAAATTTCGATGGCAAAACCGACTGTTTTTTAAAAATTTCTCAAAATTCAGTAAATTACGTTTGAAGCTCAAAACAAATCTCATTAGAACGAAAATTGTTTGTTCTATCCGATGGTGCATGGATTGTTTTTCAAGGATCATTAGAAAAGATACTACAGCCGTAAACGTGCCAAAAGTGACCCAAAACAACACAAAACATTAAATAAAAAATGTTCTAGATTGAATTTTAAAATTCCGGCTTCGAGGTGCATTGAGTCACCTTTACGATTACCTGTGTGCCAAATTTAATGGCTGTGAGTGCGATAGATTCGTCTGGACATCGCAGACACACACACACGCACACAAACATTGGCTTTTCTAAGTATACATTCACAGGAATGGTATTAAAATATTGAAGCATATATCCTCCCCGATTCTTAAAAGAGGGTTCTTAAATACATTCCATTTAAAAATAATAAATACCGTAGCTCAAAATGAGATTTCAAAGTTTTTATGTTTTGAAATTTTATTCGCCAATTTTTAAAGAACGCATTTTCGATAAAATATTGCTATCTTTTTTTTGTAGGGGGGGGGGGGCAACGGAAGAGCCAGGGCGGGTGGAGCATTTTAAGAACTGTCTCTCACCGCAGCCGTCGAAAGGCAAACAAGTCTTGAATCTTCGAATAGTAATCGTAGAACTGCAATTTAAATTATGAATTTTATTTTTAAGCATACCTGGGTATTCAGCATATTCAATCTTCATTAAATTCTATAAACTTATTCGAAGATTCAAGTTTAAAAAATATCAATTTGTGCAAGAAACCTCATCATTTAGCTTCTCTAAGAGAGAAGCAGAAATTCTGCTCACTGCAATGCCTATACCTTTCTAAATCTTAATGTATTCAAATGGAATATTTATATAAGTTGCCCTATATATCTGGCTTTGAAGTTGTGAAAGAAAAGTTACGCTATATCTCGCACGCGCGCAGTAAACAGTTCTTCACTACAAATACTCATGTCTCCTCTAATATGCATAGTATTAACTTCATATTTGAATGAAACATTTTGATAACATATTGTCAAGTATTCTGTAAGTTTCGTATTATTTGGTTGAAAACTCTGCATGTTATAAGCAAAAAACCTTTGAGAAAATTTGAGAATTTTTAAGAAAGCCTTTATATCTTCCAGAATATACTTGATATTTTTTGCGAAAATGTATGTAAGAAATGTGCTTATTAAGCAAAACCATTGATGAAATTTGTAAATAATTACCACATGCCAAATTTCATTGGTCTACTAGTTGCATTTTTACTTTCTCGTATACAAAGTATACAACGAGAAAGTATTGTAATCGTCAAAAAATTCGAACTCGAGATGTTGATGAATCTCTACGTTTTAGACCTCCATGAGTCCGAAAAACACAATTTGGGAATTATGTCTGTCTGTGTGTCTGTATGTATGCGTGTCTGTGAACACGATAACTCGAAAACTATTAGAGATACGGGAATGAAATTTTGTGTGTGATCTTCACACATTATTTGTAGGTTTCTATCAAATTTTGGACAAATTCCGTCTACGGGAAGTCTCTCTGTCTGCGGTTATGTGAACACTATAACTCGAAAGGCTAGATGGATAAAATTTGGTACATAGTTTTATCATCGTGAATGTAGGTCCGTATCACATTTTGGACCCAATCCATCGAAGGGTTGATTGTCTGTCTATATAATCGCATATTTTTAATCGCAATAACTTCTTAACAAAATTACAGTCGGACCTCTATTTAACGAACCTCTATTTTGCGAATTTCTCTATTTTGCGAAGTTTTCCTTGGAACCAAGAACATTTTGCGAATTTCTTCGTAAAATAACCTCCAAATAGCGAAGTGCATTCTCTATTTAACGAACTTTTTCTTGCGATCCAACATTTTTTTTCTTCCTACTTCTAAAAATATTTCTGATTATTTCAAACTTATTCTTTCTTTTAACACATTTTATGGTGATCAGTTACCTTAAACTGGTTTTATCAGCCGCCTAATTCACCGCGAGCAGTAAAATCGCTGTCATTCTTTGCATTTCATCCAGGAAGTGCAACCTTTATTCACCATTATCTTTTACCAACCATTAGTAAAATTTTAAAAGACTATAAGCCAGAAAACATCTTTAATGCGGATGAGACTGCTTTATTTTTTCAATGTTTGCCTCAAAAGACATTAATATTTAAAAAGGAAGAATGCTTTGGAGCAATACAAAGCAAATCAAGATTAACTGTCATGTTAGGTGCAAATATGACTGGACGTCAGAAATTGAAGCCATTAGTTATCGGAAGAAGCAAAAATCCAAGATTTTTCAAAGGCGCAAAGTCTTTGCAGGTTAATTATGACTTTAAAAAAAAATCTTGGATGACGTCAGAAATTGGTGAAAAATGGGTTCAAAAGTTGGACAAACGTATGATTGCAGAACTTTTCAAACGTAGTGTCGTAAAATTGCTCTCGTTTTTGACAATTGTCCCTCCCATCCAAGGCAAATCAAACCCAAACTGAAAAATGTTACAATTTTTTATTTGCCACCAAATACTACATCAAAACTGCAGCCAATGGATCAAGAGGTGATAAAAAATTTTTAAAATACACTATTGCAAGAGAATAGTGCGAAAAGTTATCACCTCACTTGAGAACAATCAATCCATGCCAAAAATCAACTTACGGTAAAGCATATCAGAAATTTCCAAAGCATGGAACTACGATGTCACAGATCGTAGTATTCGCAACAGTTTTGCCAAAGCTGGATTCTTTGTCAGCAATGAGAATTCGGCAAGTACGGAGGACGAAGACGATATTCCCTTAGAGGAACTTAACAAAATGAGGATATAGCTAAGGGAACCAGCGGGAGTGGTCTCCCCTAAACTTTCTCGTATACTCCTAACACATGTAGAGAAAACTAGAATAATAAAAGGCGTCAAATAAACTTCCGTCGCAAGTAAACCAAAGTTGGAACAACGCGTGGTTTGAAGGATCAAAACAAATTGAAATCCTCTGCTCATTCTTTTGCGCAACAAGACCTGGCGAGACTCCCTAAATGTTTGCTTCCTTACAAAATCACTCCAGAATTTGTTTTTGGCAAACTGCCAAGTTTCGGAGCGTCCCTTCCTTGCACAGGCATTGCCATTAGTAGGCATGCGCAGGGAGTTAGTTTCAAAACTGAACAAGTATGCGATTATACAGACCGACAGACAGTCAACCCTTTGACGGATTTGGCCCAAAATTTTATACGTACCTACATTCATGACGATAAAACTGTGTATAAAATTGTATCCATCTGGCTTTTCAAGTTTTTGAGTTATAGCGTTCGCATGACCCCGAACATACAGACAGACAGACTTCCCGTTGACGGATTTTGTCCAAAATTTGATAGAAACCTACACATTATGTTTAAAGACCACATACCAAATTTCATCCCCGTAGCTCTAATAGTTTTCGAGTTATCGTGTTCACAGACACACACAAAGACACACACACAGACAGACATAATTCCAAAATTGTGTTTTTCGGACTCAGGGAGGTCTAAAACGTGGAGATTCGTCAAAATCTCGAGTTCGAATTTTTTGACGATTACAATACTTTCTCTTTGTATACTTCGTTTACGAGAAAGTAAAAAGAAGAAATTAACGATGATATGCTTATTGACGATTTTCTTTCACTTGATTCTGAAGCTGTAACCTCGGAAACACTAACTGAATTGGATATTTTGGACAGTGCGAAAAATAAAAACAATACAGCAATGAATTGCGGTGAAGACGAAGATGATGAAGATGGAAATGATCAGGATGGAGAAATAAACAAACCTTCGAATGATGAAATGCTAAAATCATTTGAAACAATCCGACGCGGATTACAGTTTGAAGAAAATACGCCTGAAGGGATTTTTGATGCATTGCAAAGATGCGAGACGTATTATGAGAGAAAACACTTTTATAAACAAAACACTCAGACAAAATTAACAGACTTTATCAGTAATTAAATTTAAGGTCACATGTGGTAATGTATGCTTAAAATTACTTTTTTATAATAAATGCGATGTCATTAAAATTCATTAATTTTAATTTAAAATTATTTTTCTTAAATTGAAAATACAGTGTATTCCCGGACAATGTTTTGTTTTATTCTTGTTTTCCTTGCAGATTTCTTTTTGATGGGTAAGATATATAAAAAATTAGATATTAATTTACAAAATAAAGGTGTGATTAATTACTTTTTTAAATAATATTTAGTGTTTATGAATTTAAAATCTGTTTTGTGTAGTTTAAAGTATTTTAAAAGGTGAATCTCTATTTAACGAATTTTCCATATAACGAACTTTTTTTCGGGATTTAGCGACTTCGTTAAATAGAGGTCCGACTGTAATTAGATAAATGAAATTTGGTATGTGGCCTTCTTACCTTAATTGTAGATTTGTGTCCACTTTTTGTGTCAATAGGTTAGAAAAAGGCGTTCAAATTGCATAATTAATTTTTCAAATCCGATTCTCCATGCGCATGCGTACTGGTAGCAATCTCTGTGCACGCGGAAGCTAATGAGCGAATTACGTCACTTTGTCCTTGAGCCGGCAGGAATGAAGCTAGCAGTGTGTCATAGATGCGTTTTAATTGGTGCGCATTTCTTTGAATTTGATTCTTCACCTAAATATTTTACAATCCCTATAATCTACAATGAAAAACCCTCTGATAGTCATTGGATTCTGGGTTACAGTAGGTTGGAATTTTTTTATCCACTCGGGGGGAGGGGAAACAGCACCTTTTTGGGGAAGTATACGAGAAAGTTTAGGGGAGACCACTCCCTCTGGTTGAGTATCGAGTTCACATACATAAAACAGACAGGCTCAAAAGTTGGTGCAGTCTCTTTTCCCGCTGTTGAGTTACCGTGTTCACATATTCACGGACACGCAGACATAATTCGGGATTGAAAATGGATTTATTCGGACTCAGGGTCGAGTACATTCATGTAAACCTCAAGGTCGTGCAAGGAAGTGCTTTTCTCTTCATATACAAGAAAGGACGACAATAAATTCTTTTTTCTGACAATTGCCATCAATCTATATGATAATCAGGGGTGGCGCCAGAGGGCTGCCTCGGGGGCCTCCCATCTTTGAAAATTCTTGTATCCCGACGGGGAAATTTTGTGTACAGGGTATTCAACTGTAGTTGATAAATAATAATCTTGCAAAAATTTGAGACCAATTTCAATTACACTCGTCGCCCCGTACAGCAGGTCGTATCCCCCTGACGGGCAAATCGGGCCCACCCCTCGGGCAAACTCTAGCGGCATTCCTGATGCTAATAAGGACTAAAGATTAAAAAGTCCCACTTTCGGTGAATTTTTCACAATTTTGAAGTTCATTGTCATTTTTTGAATTATTTATTTTCCTAGTTTCCTTTACACAAAGTTTTAAATTCAAAGATACATTATCAGGTACCTATATATAGCTCAAAAACAATCAACAAAAAAATAGAAAAATTTTAAAAGGAATCAAAATTTAAACTTAAAACTAGAACAAAAAATATTTTTATTAATACACAATAATATTTAAAGAGTAAAATTTAGGAAAAAATTAATTGAAGACACCTATATATATATATATATATATATATATTAATACAGAAAGTCTTTTAAAATAACAAATATCTTCAAAAAAAACACGGAATATTAAATATCGCATTAGCATGGCGATTTCTATCTTGAGAGAAGAATTTTATAAAAGAAAATCCATCGGAAATGGGGACAAAATTCGGTAAAAATCCCTGAAAGGGGGAGAAAATTAAAAGTGATACAAAAATTTGGATCCCAAAAGCTGAACAGTGCTCAACCGCTGCGTGAACACTTCGTTTCCGGCGATTTAAAACAAGCATCGGCAAAACAATGTGCGTTGCTCCTATTTTACAAACACTCGTTACAAATAACAAAAATGATTTCATGATACACACCTGTGAACTCGGGATATCCAATTGCGCACGTGTGAAGAAATCAGCTCGGAACACCACAAAAATTCACTACTATTTCAAGCATGTTACGCAAAGACTTCGAACCGAATGTCTTTCTTCCTCGGTCGCGATGGCGTTTTTGAACCGAATTTCGAAAAGCGGACCGTCTGGTCCAACAAGTGGTTGCGTTTTTCCCCTTTTCTCCCTCACCTGTCAGGTGTATCCCTGCTATTTTCCCGCAACCCGTGCAGGTAGGAGAGGATTGTTTACGTTTTCTCTTCGTGAGGAACGAGGCGACTCGTCAGCTCCGCGAAGCCCCGCGTTGCGAATGACGTTTTTACTTTCTCGTATGTAGAGAGCAACAATTTATTTTTTCACCACAAAACGGGACATCTACTAACGTTTCCATGGGCTGATACAGGAGAAAATTGGGGCCGTTTTGCGGTGCCTTCAGAAAATTCAAATTCATACAAACGGCTCCTTTACAAAATTCAAATTCGTAAAAACGGCCCCTTCACAAAATTCAAATTCATAAAAAAGGCCAATTTACAAAATTCCACTTCATAAAAACGGCTCCTTCACAAAATTCCACTTCATAAAAACGGCTCCTTCACAAATTCAAATTCGTAAAACAGCCCTTCTAGAATTAAAATTCATAAAACGGCTCCTTCTCAAAATTCAAATTCACAAAACGGCCATTCACGAGATTCGATTCATACAAGGCCATTACAAAATTCAGATTCCTAAAACTGGCTCATTCACAGAATTCAAGTTCATGAAAGGGCCCTTCACAAGAACTGGATGTAAAAGCGACCATTCACAAGATTCAGATTCATGGAAAGGCCCATGCACAGTTTAAGATTGCAAAAAGGCGGCCCTTCAAAAGGACAGCCTTCAAGGGATTCAGTTCTTGAAAGAGGCATGCATTCAGGAGTTCAAAGGTAATCACGAGATTCAGGTCCTGAAAGGCCTACTGCTTAAGGTTAGATTCTAAAAGCGGCTCTTCGCGCTAAGTTCAGGTTCACAAAGGCAGTATTCACGAGATTCAGGTTCGTGGAAAATTTTGCTCTGGATTCAGGTACAAAACGGAAATAAAACTGCAAGGAGTTCAGATTCATGGAAAAGGTCCTTCACAAAATTCAATTTATAAAACGGCTACAATAAAATTCAAATTCATAAAAAGGGCTCTTAAAATCAAATTCTAAAACAGAAACTCCTTCACTAAATTCAGATTCTACTAAAACGGCTCATAAAGATTCAATTCATGAAAAGGCCCCTTCACAAATTCAGATTCATAAAAACGGCTCCTTCCACAAATTCAAATTCATAAATGTCCTTCACAAAATTCAAATTCTAAAACTCTCCTTCACTAAATTCAGAATTCCTAAAGACGATAAACATGAGGGATCAGAATTCATGAAAGAAGGCCCTTCACAAAATTCAGATTCTAAAGGCAGAAATAAATACAAGGTCAATATTCATAAAGGCACCTTCACAAGATTCAGGTTCATGAAAGGGCCCTTCACAATTCAAATTCATAAAAGGCAGAATATTCACAAAATTCAAATTCCTAAAGCAAGTCCTTCGTTAAGTTCAGATTCCTAAAACGAACTATTTCACAAGGATTCAAATTCGTGAAAAGGCCATTACAGATTCAGATTCCTAGAAACGAAACCATGCAAGATTCAGATTCGTGAAAGAATTTCATGCAAGTTCAGGTTCATGAAACTGAAATAAGCTAGGATTCAGATTCATAGAAGCTGGCTCATTCACAGAGTTCAGGTTCCTAAGGCAGAATATTCACAAGATTCAGGAGTTCATGAGCAGTCATTCACAGAGTTCAGATTCATTGATGCATTCACAGATTCAAATTCATGGAAGTGATGTCACAGATTCAGGATTCATGAAGGCGGTCATTCACCAGATTCAAGATTCTCAAAGGCAGTCATTCACTGATTCGGAGTTCCTCAAAACCGGTTCATTCACAGGTCAGGTTCATGGAAAGGGGCCATTCTGGGAGTTCAGGTTCTATAAAGAAGCTGATAAATTCACCAGAGTTCAAGTTCCTTAAAGGCAGAATAAATGCAAGGGTCCAGATTCATAAAGATGAGGCATCTTCGCAGATTCAGATTCACAAAGATGCATCCACCCAAAGGTTCAGGTTATAAAGGCCTTCACGAATTCCAAGATTCTTAAAGGCCCCTTCACAAAATTCAAATTCATAAAAAAGGTTCCTTCACAAAATTCAAATTCGTAAAAACGGCCCTTCTACAAAATTTCATTTTATAAAAATGATCCCTTTTTAAAATCTTTTACTTAAATTCTATGAAACACTTTTGATATTAAATGTAAACTATAGAAATATGACTGCTAAAATTGAAGGTTTTACTTGATCAACAAAAAAGTTTCACAAAAATATTTTTATTTTTCACAAAAATAATTTTTTTCACAAAAATGGGGCCCTAAAAAAAACTGGATCAACCCCTGGTTTCGGTTATAGCATGTGCAATCAAGAAATGCATATTTTTTCAGTCTTTATTTATTAATAAAAAGAATACGAGAAAATAAGTAATATATGTAATTTTGTATTTTTTCTTTTTGAAGAACACATTTTTGCTTCAGTATATATGGTACTGATTTAAAAAAAGAATGAAATTTTTGACAGCATTTCTTAAAATTTACTTTGAAAATTAACGTTGCTTTAAAAACCGCGAATTGCAACTGTGTTTATCCGCTCGACCACAACTCATTCATAAGAGAAAAGTTTCGGGCAGACAAAATATATTCAATGATTATGCGAAAGTTCGCATCATTGTGATGATGGGCGTCAAAGTGTTTGAAAAATTCCAGCCAGCGACTTCTGGTTGCAAAATTCCCGGTGTTTCACTTTCACTTTACGCTTTTGGTGTGACTTGGTTTCTGATTGACTTGAATACGTGATGTATGACACGTATAGCGCATGCCCCGTTACTAGCTATTCCAGTCGGAATTTTTGACGTAGACTTACGTCTCTCCATAGTGGTCTAATGGTGTGTCGGGAAAGGAAAAAATGATGACGCTTTTCGTGGTATTTTTAAACGCTTATAGCTCCGCAACCAGATAACATAGAGAGTTGGTTTTAGTTTCATTTAACAGAGAAAGGCGGATATTGAAGATTGCAAAAAGAATTTTAGAATTTGGAATGACGGTTTAGTCACAGTCGAGCTTCAAAGTTGGTGAAAATCACTAAACATTTTGATGACGTCACAGCGACCGATGCACGCGCACGCAGACTAAGGCAATTCATTCATCGATCGCGCGAAATATTACTCAAGAATTGTTGAATTACGTCGAATTTCGTGCTAAAGCTAAACGCTTATAGCTCCGCAACCAAATAACATAGAGAGTTGGTTTTAGTTTCATTGAACAGAGAAAGGTAGACATTGAAGATTGCAAAAGTAATATTAGGATTTGTAACGACGGTTTAGTCACAGTCGAGCTGCAAAGTTGGTGAAAATCACGAAGAATTTTGATGACGTCACAACGACCGATGCGAATGCGCGCATCGGTTGTGAACGGTATATTAACTGGATTTTAACAGATTAATAATTAATTAATTTCAGATTAATTAATTTATTTCGGATTAATTGATTTAGAAGAGAAAGGTTATAGAGCATAGGTCAAAGTCACATAGAGCTACTTCAGTCACAGAAAGTCACAGTTGAGTAAGGTAAGTAAGTCTACGCCCCTCAATCCCAGCGGCCGTTTCGCAGAGACAGCCTACCGTCGAATTTCCTTTTTTTTTGCGACTTTTTTTAAAATTATTACTGTGAGTTCCTCTCTTTCAGAAAACGGGACATTTCGGCATCCCGAAACTGTGCTTGGGGACGATGGGACATTTCGGCATCCCGAAGCTGTGCTTGGGGGCAACGGGACAAGCTATTCGAAAACGGGACGTATGGTCACATTACGTATAATCAAAGTGTAAAAAGAAAAAGTGTTGCAATCTAGAAAAAATTCGTTCCATTGATGCCCAGTATCCCTTCTTAGGGACGCTTCTATAAATGCATCATAATATCACAGGAATAATTTTTTCAGTAAGAATTTTACAAAAAAGTATTTTTAAGTATTCATTTCTTTTATATTCAAACGCTGGTAGCACTGTCGTTCGGTTGATAATGTAGCCTTTTCATTTTCAAGCCAAACTCGAAAATGGCATTTTGCAATTCGAAGAAGAAAAGGGGAAATTTGTTTAATTATTGAATCCATCAATTCACTTGCATTTAGCGAATATATTAGTAAATACAATTCTAATATTATGTTTCTTTCTTTTTTTTTTTTTACTTTCTCGTATACTAAGTATACAGAGAGAAAGTATTGTAACCGTCAAAAAATTCGAACTCGAGATGTTGACGAATCTCCACGTTTTAGACCTCCCCGAGTCCGAAAAACACAATTTGGGAATTATGTCTGTCTGTGGACACGATAACTCGAAAACTATGAGAGCTACGGGAATGAAATTTGGTATGTGGTCTTTACACATAATTTGTTGGTTTCTATCACATTTTGGACAGAATCCGTCCACGGGAAGTCTGTCTTTCTGTCCGTCCGCGTTCATGCGAACACTATAACTCAAAACCTTGAATAGCTAGATGGATAACATTTGGTACACAGTTTTATCGTCACGAATGTAGGTCCGTGTCCAAGTTTGGACGAAATCCGTCGAAGAGTTGACTGTCTGTCGGTCTGTATAATCGCATAATTGTAAAACTTATATCCCCTAAACCCTTTGGCTTAGATAAATAAAAATTGATATGATGATAGCTAACATTAATTATTTATTTCTTTAAAGAAAAGCACACTACAGAGAAAACTCCATTTGCAGAGTGCTGACAAACATACAAAGAACAAAAGTCACACTGAGTAAATAATAAAAAAAAATGCCTTCGAAAGCAAAAAGTAGACCACAGAGAATACGCTCAAGGAAGGAGAGAGCTAGATGGATGAAGTGAAGCATATAAATTTATCATTACAATTGCAGATATGTATCAGATTTTCGATCCAAAGAGTTGGCCACCTGCCGGCCTGTATGTTTGTGAATATACGAATGCTACAGCTCGAAAATCCAACAATTTAGACAATTGAAATTTGTTATTTGAACCAATTTTGAACGCAGTCGGTTGAATGGGAAGCTAGACAGTCTCACTTTCCACCGAGAAAACATGATTTAAACATTGGATGAACCCATGACATTCTTAGCAACAGTGAAACTCATTGTTGCGATTCATACTTAAACCAGCGGGAGTGTTCTCCCCTAAACTTTCTCGTATACTTCCCCAAAAAGGTGCCGTTTCTCCTTCCCCGCGTGGCTAAAAAAATTCGAACCTACTGTTATCCGGAATCCAATGGCTATCGGAAGGTTTTTCATTATAGTGATTGAAAAATATCTAGGCAATGAATGAAATTCAAAGAGATGCGTAACGATTTTCCTCTTTTACCGGCCCAAGGACAAACTGACGTAATTCGCTACTCCGTAATGAAATTCCGCTCCGTTCTTCCAGTACGCATGCGCGTGGAGATAACGGATTCTCTTCAAAAGTAAATTATACGGACCGACAGACAGTCAACCCTTTGTCGGATTTGGCCCAAAATTTTATACAGACCTACATTCATGACGATAAAACTGTGCATGAATTTGTATCCATCTAGCTATTCAAGATTTTTAGTTATAGTGTATGCATGACCTCGAACATACAGACAGACAGACTTCCCGGTGGCGGATTTTGTCCAAAATTTGATAGAAACCTACAAATTATATGTAAAGATCACATACCAAATTTCATCCCTGTATCTCTAATAGTTTTCGAGTTATCGTGTTCACAGACAAACAGACATAATTCCCAAATTGTGTTTTTCGGACTCAGAGAGGTCTAAAACGTGGAGATTCGTCAAAATCTCGAGTTCGAATTTTTTGACGATTACAATACTTTCTCTTCGTATACGAGAAAGTAAAAATTGCTGTATGTTCGTATAAAATATTGTAACCTCGTACAGCGCCAACGCACACATTAAATTTTAAAATGAATTATAGGATAGATGTACACAACATAGCAATCCGCTTCAAACCTAAATTAAAACCTTTGCTATGCCTCCTATTTACTCCAGTTTATCAATTGATGTTTGCGCTTCACAAAAATGCAGACATTGCTTAGTGAGAACATGCTAATTTTCGAGTGTGATGCTAGATTAACTGTTCTTTCCACCAAGTGGTCATCTCACCGAAAACTGGTGAAAAAGCTTCCTCTGCAACAAATACTCAAGATCCAAAATTATCCAACTAGTAAACTTCCTTTCCCTTAATGAAGTCTTGTTTAAACTGGACCCTGGAATCGACAGTCAGTTTTCAGACAGTGACTGGGACATTGAGGTCGGTAACTTCCCCAGCAACAAGACACTTCCAAAGAGTTTGTTTCAAATGTTTCTTTCTCTTTTGTTCTTTCCTTTAAAATGCTGCATCAATGTTACAAAATCGTATTGTGGGTGTACGTCAATGCAGTCCAATAAGCAGGATTTTAAAAAATAAAGCTCTTTATTTTACAAATATTCTCAAGCAAAGAAACGTAGCACAAGTATTAACACGGCACTAGTAAAAACTCACAACAGAGACTACCATTAAATCTCAACACAGCGCTCAAAGATTTCTTGTGAGCTCACCAGCTTGCTTGCTGATCAAAATCCAACTGACTCCTCTTGGCTTGAGAGATTGCTTTTATACCTTTCAACAGGAAGTGACTTCATTACGTAGGAGGTGACGTAATCTCTAGAAAGTTCATGAAACCAGTAGAAATAGGTGGAAAGTTCGAGGTCCTTCTAGAACATTCCTTTTGTCGCCAAAGTCGCCAACTTTGCCGCCAACTCGCCAAAATGGTCGCCAAGTTTAGCATCTCAGGGAAGCGACTTTATAGCTTCGTAACAAGAGTGTTTGGTATTTAGTATGCTTCTTTGTAAATTCACTTGGATTTATTATTTTATGTATTTAATTTGTTCTTACTATTTTTATTTTATTGTTTTATTATTATTCTATGTATTTTTTTCTTAATAAACTCTCTACGCATACTCATCAAAACTACAAACCGGAGATTTTTATATATAGAATCAGGGGTATGTAGTAGTGTAATGTGATAATGTAATTCCACTTATACGAAAAGCTAAGCATTAAGCATTTCGAGACGCAAGCGCTAATGAAAACAAGGTAATCCGCAGCAAATTTGCTCCGGTTTTTTTTATAAATGCAGATTTGATCGCGAGTTTATTTTTCTCTTGGCTGCGGAAACTTTCCTGCAAGCGTCACCTGAGCTGGCAATTTTATTTATCAAGTTCGTGCGATCGCAAGTCGTGCCGAGATTTGAGATAACCCGAAACTGAGAAAAAAAACACAGCAATTCATTTTTTAAGCTCACGACAGAAGTAAACTGTCACGATACAATAACCAGAAAAGCACGGAAAGCAACTAAATAATCCACCTATAATTAATCTGTGGACTCTCAAATGAGCAGTCAAAATTTTCAAAAAAGAACAACTGCAAAAATTTCAATGTGGATAATTTAAAGAAATTCTGTTATCCACGATGAGGCCACCGCCCTTTACACCGCAACCTAATCCAAAGATTAAATGCCAAAACAACATCAGAGCAGCATTTTAAAATCGATTTGCAGCATCCGAGCGGAACGGGTTTTCTGTCGGAAACAGACAGGAAATAAAAAATGGTGGCTAAAGCCATCCCGCACAACACCGGAGACTTTTAGTATATTCAACAGGAACCTCTCACAAACATGTGTACCGGTTTTCAAAACTATATCATTTAAATGTTTTTTTCAAACCCATTTCGGACCTTCGTTGACTGGACTCGTTGCATTTGCGTGCTTGCGAATCTGACAGGCAAATAGAGGAGACTCGCCGAATCTGGATCGGTATCATATCTTCAATTCTATTAAGTATTTGAATTATTGTTTTTTCTAACCCATTTCGGACCTTCGTTGACTGGACACATTGCGTTTGCGTGCTTGCGAATCTGACAGGCAAATAGAGGAGACTCCCCGAATCTGGATCGGTATCATATCTTCAATTCTATTAAGTATTCGATATCCATTAATTGTTTTAGAAAAAAAGCCCTTACGCTATTTTAAAGTCAGTAGGAAAATATGTTATTATATCCACATATAGAAAACCTGTTCGGCTAAAATTTACTACAATAATTTTATTAAATTAACTTAAAAATAAGCTTAGGGAAAATGTTTTGGTTGCTGTTGTCCTGAAGTTGCCTATATTGGACCACAAACAGTTCTCTAAATCGGAATTTTTAAATTAATGGGATTATTATCGTGAACTGGTGGAATAGCTCAAAAAGTAATTATCACCACTAGTAGTCCTTATGGAAGTGGAACACGCCTAACCCCTCCCCCCCAAAAAAAAAAAAAACTAAAACCATAAAATCTTCAATTAAAAAGAACAAAAACTAACGCATTAACTTAAGAAACAAAAGAAGAAGCAATATATATATATATATATATATATATATATATATATATATATATATATGGTACATAGAATATCATAGATGGGTTCATGCAATGTCTTCTGCTGTAGATTTGAGAGAATCAAAAGATATTTTTGCTTTAATTGTGCTTAAAGAATTGGGTGGATTAATTTGGGAAACCAGTTTCCGTAATCGGACCATGAAACAATTTTTTAAGCTATTTTTTTCTACTTTAAAGACTATTTCATGAAAAATTAATCACATTTCCCAGAGGACAAATAAACTGTAAAAAAAAATTAACTATTTATATTTCAGTAACACTACTTCTCTATCACTGTTCATTAAAAAAAATGTCCAGGTGGTCCAAATTCTGCAACCTTCTCGGGAAAACTGAAGGAACTTATACGGGAAAACTGAAGTATCCGGAACATGACTGAAATTTATCTTCCAATCGAAATCGAAATGGATATCGATTAATTCCGCTTGATTTGGTATCGATTCTATTTTAATCGAGAAAACACAAAGGAAGCAAATATTTCGAAAGAATTAATATCTTCCAATCTTGTTCTCAATGGTTAACACTCTTTCCGTGAATTTCGGCACAACTTAGCTTCACGCAAATTTGAATCACAGCTATGGATTCTCTGAACCATCATTCAAGCATAAACAAGTTAAAAATAGAGGTTTTTAAAATTTAAAGTTAAAATTTTCTTAAATAATTTCATAAAATTCATTTTGCTGAATACTAGACAGCAAAGATATACTTTGTGCGGGATTGTCGTTTTTGATAATCTTAAAGTGGGGCCCAAAACAAGTCGCATATGAAACTACTACGGTTACAATTAATAATATTAATTAGGAAAGTTTTTAACTAGTAGTTCTGTGAATAACGCATAAAAATTTAAGATCTGTCCTTCATCGCTGTCTTTAAAGGTTTAGCCATTTTTTTTTTTCGAATGCGGATTATTCACTCAAGTTTCAGCTTTTATCAGTATTCACAAAATTACAATTAAATATCTGCTTCTATCAGTATTAACAAAATTGCAATTAAATGTTCCCCCGTTACCAAAATGACTTAAATATTTTAGTGATGCGAAACTCAAAATTGACTCTCAAACGTTGAAATCATTAAAACGGCTACCATCCTAAAATGGAATCCAAAAATAAATACACATAGTCTTTTTCAATGACTTCGAGGAACACTCATGCCAAATTCGAAAAAATCGGCAACGCGTTGGGTCATGTCTGCGTAACAAACAAATTCTTTGTTGTTACGCAGAAACAAATTCTCTATTTATGGCTCCCAGTAGAGATAGGACCACACTTCAGGACTTTTCTAGAAGATTCCCTATTGCGACCCTGAACCTCGCTACTC
>BGPR01000377.1:372101-401565 GCA_013235015.1 Araneus ventricosus | reverse complement strand
ACTACGGAGAGAGGGAAGTGTTACGAAGCTGTAAAGTTGTTTCCCTGACATGTTAACCTGGCGACAAAAGGAATCTTCTAGAATGTTCTCGATATTTCTGCCTCCCAGTAGAGATAGGGCCACAGTTCAGGACTTTTCTAGAAGATTCTCTGTTTCCACAACAAAGGTCGCCAAGATTGGACGTACCCCTGTTATAAAGAGATCGTCGCTCCAGCTGCTCGTAACGGAAGCTATTTTGCGTTCGGCCACCGTGCCCGTATTTTTGTCGCGGCGGCCGATCTTTCAGTGTTACTCGGATGCGAAAGCAGGGAGGGGCGCTCTTTTGATTACCTTCCCTACGCCACTGGATGTTGACCAGACTACGGACGGGGAGGTTGCCTATGCAAGTGTCTTCTGCGTGCAGTGGTGTAGAGACTGGGAGGCAAGGGGCGTATGAGTGGACCGGATGCCAGTCTTAGAGGACAATGGAGGCAAAATATAAGTGCGTGTTTGTTACTTTTTTCAAGCTGAATGCGATGGGGCGAAAATATATTATGCCCGGGCGTCACTTACCCTAGCTACGCCAATGAAGCCTTCTTGTGGTCAGTAGGGTAGAGACAGGTGGGTATAGATGCCTAAGGCGCCATGGAGTCAAAACATTAATGGGGTTAAGCCCCTTTTTAAAGCTAAATATATTGAAAGTATAAAAATACCATTATTCGGGCACCATTTACGTTTGCTGAGGTGTTAACCCCTTCTTTCTCAGATTTTGTTTTTGAATCTCCGACAAAATGATTATGTTTTCCATTGAAGGCGGGAAATCTCACCGAGAAAACATGAAGAAAGTAGGACTGTTGGCGCCATCTCTTAGCAACATTCAGAAATACACAAAATATTCGCGAGATATAACGAGGCGTGTCAGTAGCGACGAATTCTTTTTCAACGACGCGACTTGACACCGATCAGGAATAACGACGACTGGTGTCAAAAGAAGGGGGAAAACATTTTCTCCAGGCGCCACTTACGCTCACTACACCACTAGCCGTGGTGACAAAACGTTAGTGAGTTTATGTAAATTTTTAAAGCCAAATAGTATCAAGAGGTGTAAAAAATTGCAATGACCGGGCAGCTGTTCACACAAGATAAACCACTAATAATGAATGGTTGGGGGGGGGGGCGAAAAAATCAAAATATGCCCGGGCGCCACTTATCTCGCCGCGCCGTCTTGTGGTGAGGGTGGAAATGCGGTCTTGGAAATTTCCCATTAGCAAATGTCTTTCTCGTTCCTGGACGAAACACACGCTGCTCCGGCTAACGGTTAGAAATTTTGAGCCTCTCGATTTTTTTAATCCGTGCCCCGTCCGCATATAGGCATACTGTACACTGTAAAAAATATCCGTTTTTTCCCCGGACTTTTTTCGTATATTTGACGGTTTAAAGCTGTTTTGTTGACAGAACGGTTTTTCACCGTTTTCCGCTCCAGCCATAAACGGTTTAAAACCGTCAGTTCAAATTCTATTTTTCGTCATACGGTATTGCTTTCCGTACGATAACTTTCCCTTTTCTTAAATGTAATTTTATTGCATTCATTTCATGTTTTTAATAGGGTTTCATCTCCGCTATTGTTTACACATGTTGCAGTAACCTGTTATCACTCATGAAAGCTAACCTTAAAACACGTGTTCTGGCAATAGTTGATTTTTACACCACTAGGTGGCGCCACTAGAGCTATAGTGACTTTAAAACTCAAATAGATTATTTTTACTTCATTTTATGAAGTCTCCGGTGGTCTAGTGGTTAGAGCGCCTGCCTTTTGTTTCTATGAACGCGGTTTCGATTCCCGGCTCGGAGGAGTTAGAAGTTTTATCACTATCTTGCATCGAAATCGTCCAAGTAAGTTCAATTAAAAATTATATTGATTAAACTAATTGAAATTAATAATTAAGCCTTGATTAATTAATATTCCTAATTGATAATACACATCAGCACATTTCAACTCAAATCAAACAGAAGGAGAAAAACAACTCAACTCAGTCGATGACGTCACTTACTTCGATGACTTAATTTTTACGGAGAAAACTTGATTTCATACGGAAAAAACCGTTGTGCCTACGGATTTACTTTGTAACTTTTACGGTTTTGCACAACCAACCCAGCTGCCAGTTTAAAACCGTAAATTTTACGGGATTTTTTTTACAGTGAACTCGAGCAGAGCACCATTGTAACCTCTGATTGGACAAGCGAATCTGACGTAACTATGCTTTGTTGTTTGTTTACCTTTGACCACACTCTGGCTGATTCTTTCAACTAGCTGGGAAAAAAAGTATATGGAGGCCTTTCTAGGCCATTTTTTTTCTCTTTACCGAATTGGAACAGTAGCTTTTCTAGTTCATCTCCTGTTGGCAATTTTACTTGATTTTTAAACAGATTGAAACGAATTTTGGGGTGAATATTTCTTTTTTTTTTTTGTAAACTAGGGGATAACAGCCTTTGTTGCTAAGAATCCCTAAACCTCGTATCTGTCGGAGATACAATTCAAGTCAAGTTTCAGCTAGCTATAACGAAATGTTCTTTGTGTAATACACCATGGCTATTCATAATTCCAATCTTCCCCCTTCTTTTTGTAAACGAAGTTCTTAAAATCGTTGAAGATGAAATAATCGTTCGAAGCAACTTTAAAAGTGCTTCCGATGTCTATTCATAGATAGAAGAATATGGAAGAACTATAAACAAGATGCGCGTGTCTCACTGTTGATGCGATGTGCAGAAGAGTGACGTCAGATTCGATTGTCCAATCAGAATCCTCCAAAGTTACAATGGTGCTCTGCTCGAGTACAGTATGCCATATTGCCTGGAATAGTCCTCGAACATCTTTCTACGGAAGGAAATTGTTTAACTATTTACAAGGCATTAACGGTATCAATGTTTTGGCACCCCATTCCCCCACCCATATTTATCTGCATACTTGGGATACCGTTATTGATCTCGCAATCCTCAAAAGAATCCCTTTCCACTCTCAAATTAGAGTGAAAAATGACCTTAATTCTGACCACCTTCCAGTAATTCTAACCCTTGACACTGGAAGTTTTCCTATCTATTCTCCAGAGCACTTCTCCACCAACTGGGAGAACTTTCGGCATATATTAAGTTTTAAACCCCTTCCCCCCTGCAAAATTACTAGCAATGATGCCGCTGATAATGCAGTTGGTTGTTTAAGCAAAATTCTAAAAGAGACACTTGCGGAGGCCTCTACTCAAAAATTTAAAGATCCACCAGAGAAGCTTCCTATTGGCATTCGCGACAAAATTCACCTTCGCAACTATTTTCGGAAACAATGGCAAAGAACCAGAGACCCCGAATTTAGACGTGAATTTTATAGAATTAAAGACGAAATTGCTGAAGAGACTAAACAACACCTGCTTCAGAAGCGTGCTGAACAAATAGCTTCACTTACACCAGATTCTCGTTCCCTCTGGAGGAGATCAAAGCTGCTTCGCAAGCCTTATTCCCCCATCCCTCCACTTAGAGGTGAGACTGGCTATCCAGCACTTGCTCCCATTGAGAAAGCAGAGGTTTTAGCGGACAGTCTTAGAAAACAGTTTGAGCCAAATACTGACCCCATTTTTGACAACCCAATTGTGTCGGGGTAAGTTCATGAAGCAGTGGAGAGTTTTGCGAACTCACCACATATTAGCAACCTGAGTTCGGTTACAGCGTCTGAAGTCTTTGACTTCATTAAAAACTGAAACCGAATAAGTCACTAGGCTTGGACCAAATTTCTAATCGCATGCTTAAAAATCTACCCCTTAAATTTATTCTTTACATAACATTCTTAATGAATGTCTTAATGCAAAATTGCTACTTCCCCAAATGTTGGAAAACCGCTGTGGTGGTCCCTATTCCAAAACCAAATTCAGATTTGTCACTTCCTCAAAATTATCGTCCAATCTCATTGCTTAGTTGCTTGAGTAAAGTGTTCGAATCAGTACTTCTCAGACGTCTGAATCAGTTCCTCGATGATAATAATATTATTATCTCCGAACAATTTGGCTTCCGTAAGAAACTCTCAACTAATCACCAGCTTGTTCGAGTGACAGAATTGATTCATGACGGTTTCGAGAAGTCTGAAACCACAGGTGCACTTTTTCTGGACATAGCCAAAGCCTTTGATAAAATTTGGCACGATGGCTTATTGCTCAAGCTCATGCGACTTGGAGTTTCGGCTCAATTAATCAAAATTCTTCGCTCGTACCTAACTTCTCGTAATTTTCAGGTACGAATTAATCACATTATCTCCTCCCCCCGTCCAATCCTTAGTGGCTGTGCTCAGGGTAGTTTACTCTCTCCAACGCGTTTCAATATCTGTGTCAACGACATACCTAAGACTCGCAGTTGTCATTTAGCGATTTTCGCTGACGACACCGCTATTCTCACCAAACACAAAGACCCTCGCACCATCATTACACGTCTTCAACATTATATCTCTCAGCTCCAGCTCTGGCTCACGGACTGGAAAATTAAAGTAAATCCTAATAAATGTGCCTGCCTCCTTTTTACCAGAAAACATTATATTCCGCCCTTACCCAGTCTTGAAATTTTTGGCCAACCAGTTCCTCGTATTTTTGATTATAAATACCTGGGACTTCATCTTGACCCTAAATTAAGTTTTAATGTTCACATTAATAACGCCATTCAAAAAGCTACCATAGTGAGTACCCTACTTTCTAGTCTCGTAGCTCGTTGGAGCACACTTCCTATCAAACACAAGATTCTGCTTTACAAAGCTATAATACGTCCAGTGCTTATGTATGGTTCCCAAGTCTGGGGATCAACATCACTAATGAACATCAAGAAAGTGCAAGTTTTTCAGAACAAGCAACTTATGCACATCGTTAATGCTCCATGGTATGTCCGACGTAAAGCCATTCACGACGACCTCAAAATTGAACCTATTTCGGAGTTTATCAAAAAAACCTCGACTCGTTTCTTTAATAAAATTCCCCAGATTCGTAACGAGCTGTTGCAAACACCAGTTTATGACCCTGCGCTCCCCAGTTCAAGGAAACGTCCTAGAACTGCGATGGATGCGGTCTTTGTTAACTTCCCACAAGTCAAAAGACTTAGAGCAGATCCAACTCCTGCCAATCTGGGTGTTTAAATTTTTCTAAATTACCTTTTCGAACTCTGTTAGCTACGTTGTGCTACGCGCGATTTTTCTGCATTACCCACCACTTTTTAAATTATCTCCCAATTTTCACGTGCTAAATGTTTGGCTTTCTTTTTAATTTGCCATGCCAGCAGCAGTTTCTTTGTTGTGGGTTCAACGGTCAACGTATAATTCCTTTAATTAAATTATTCCCCCATCATTCCTCTCCCCTTATGAACCATTGCTTTCTTGGAAGCAATCAGTGAGCATTGTTCCTCTCTTTTTCAACTTAATTATCTCAAAAATCTTCACTCGGTTATGTCAAAATCTTTAATTAAATTCCCTTTCCTAAATTATGATGTGGAGGTGCACGTGATTTCTTTTCACAAAGCGGGACTCCGTAATCTAACCCACGTTGACGTTGAGTACAGTATGCCTACATGCGCCCCGGCACGGAGTGTTCGTCCGGCCCTGCTCCCGGCACTTTTAGATGCCGGTCACATTTTGCCCCCCCCCCCCTCCCCCGTTTTGCAGCCAATCGCCGCCATTGTCCATTTCACATCAGATTTGAGACGCCGATAAACAACGCGAAATGCTTTAGCAGAGACGGGAAACACCTTTTAAATTTCACGTGGGAGGTGACCAAGGTCGCTTCGAGTGATCCGGTTTCAGACGCTTGAACTTTCGTGCATTTTTTGGTCTCACCTGCTCCACAGCGCAAACAAAACAGAAAATACCTTTTGCAGTCTAGAAAACGGTGCGAAAACAATTTTCGGAGAGATATCCTGCCTTTAGTTTCCTGTCTCTTAAAAAAGCTTTCATAATATAAAAGCACGAAGGGGTAATTGTACGCATTAAAGTTAAAAAAATAATAATAATAACGGAAATATCAGACTGGTTTTTCGAAAAACACCGAGGGCAGTGTCGAGAAAAACAAACCGTGACTTTATGTTGTCAAGTCTTTTGAGTTTCGGAACTAATTGTAGAAGTCATGAGTATAGAATTAATGTGTGATTTAGAATTAATTATGAAAATTTTAAAAGTAATCATTGTTTTTTTTTAATTTAAAACGCCCCAATTTATCTAGGAATCGAGAAGACTTCGTATGTTGATCTTAAATGTACTGTGATATTAGTAAACAACATAAAAATATAAATCTTTAAAAACAAATTAATAAAATAAAAAAATAGTAAACATAATAGAAATAGAATGGCAACACCACAGTATTATTTATGAATGTTGTCTGGCACCGATAAAAGAAAACGGTTTTTTATGTATTTATTTATTTATTTATTTTAGAATTCAATGTTTAGTTGCAATGTTGTTGTAAAGAGATTTTACATATTCAGTGCTAAAAAATATGTTTTCTGTGTAAGTCTAGAATAAATATGTTGTTTGAAAGAAGGGTGTTATCATACTTCATCCAATGTTTTTAAATACTCTTGGAGCCAAGACTTGCCCAAAAATCCTCCTAAACTTTACAACTTGTGCAACACATACTTTCAAACGTCTCTAAGTGAACAAGACTAACAAAAACATTGTGTGTTTTAATACATCGGTTCATAAATATAAATAAATGCTTCAAAATTAATTCCACCTTTAGAAATAAGCAGAATTTTCGGTTCCTAGAGTGAAGGGGGAAAAGTATACAGTAGTCTCCCTACAACGAAGTCTCTCTATAACGAATTTCTCCCTATAACGAAATTTTTAATCGGAATGTTAAATAACATTCAAAATATTCTCCATATAACGAAGTGTTTGTCTCCCTATAAAGAATTTTTTCAGAGGTTTATCTTTTCGATTTCTGTCATTTTTGAAGAAAGCTGGTAGTTTCTGTGCAACCAATTCGCTCACACGTGCCTGTTTCTGGGACCACTCACTCTTAAAATGTGAAAATTTAACATCACGAAATGCAAAGCAATGTAAAATAACGGAATTTTTCAAGTAAAATAAACGTAAGTACACACTAGTACATATTATTCTCTAAATCGGTGAATTGTCTTCACTTTAGAGCATTTTATTTATACAATAAAAATTAGTATAATTTTAACAAATTTACAATATATATATTACTTCATTTTTAATTCAAAATCATAATTAAATACATTTGCACTTATCGCCCCTATTGAAAAGTTTGGAACATTTACTTAAATAACTGCAAAAATCTCTAATCTCCGTTTAACGAAATTTTCTCTATAACGAATTTTTCAATTGGAACCAAGCGATTTCATTATAGGGAGACTCCACTGTATTTTCAAGATCAGCTTCTTAAATGTACAGGGTGACAATTATTGAGTCAAATGAAATAAAAAATTAAATTTTCAAAAGCTACCGAGTTCAAAAATTTTATTCAAATTTTAAAAGTAACTACAGATATTCGGATTTAGTTTATGACATGTTCGATATGCTTGCCATCAATGGCTATGACGTGGCGCAGACGAAGAGCAAAATTCTGCAAAAATCGCTGAAGTGTCGAGGCATCGACACTACCACTTCTCTCGAACTTTTCAATCACATTTTTGATTGTTATAACACTTGGACCCGGTTGCCTTCAGCTTTGTACTCGATAAATTTCCTTTGAGCCGCAATCGGGCTGTTATTGCTCGAATAGTAGGCCTTGACGATCGATACATGCTCAGAAACGCTATATTTCCGACGTTTTCAACGAAAAATGAGAAACAACAATACGAGTGCGCATGCTCAAAAAAAAAATCCCAACATGTCCTGCATTCAACCGCCAAATTTTAAGGGGACATACGCCCCTAAAACCTCGGAAGAATTGGGAAAAAACTGTCAAATTCGATACATTATATCTCTAAAACAAAACATTTCAAAAACTAATTTTATTTTTCTAGAAAAATATCTGTTCTTTCTGTTATTGTAAAAACATTTTCAAATCTTAATATTGATATGTATTTGTTTGAGAGAGCAATAAATATGGGTATAATTTTTGGAGAAAAAATGAGATAGTCACCTTGCGCGCATGATTACGGATAAAATATTGATCTAAACACAATATTTTGGGTATCTAAGTAATCCAAACAGTCTGTTTAAGAAACTGAACCTCAATTTATTATCATTTAAATTTAATTTCTATTTTATATACCAATTTAAAATAAAAGTGTTAAAAATTGTTAAAATTTCAACATTTCTAATCCCCCCCCCTAAAAAAAAATTTCGTTGGAGAAAATATGTACAAAACTGTGGTTCAATTTGTAGAACATAGCACAATGCATATTCAGTAAAAATATTCAATAGTTCTTGAGATATCATGCGCGCAATATTTAAAAAAAAAAAAAAAAAAAAAAACACGTTTTGAGATATAGCGCTTTCAAGATATGACCATATTCAATGTTTACGTTGAATAGCTAATACAGTTTCCTTCATATCTTTCATAATTATGGGAATTTTTTAACGCGGGTTGTTTAAAATTGTTCAGAAAAGACAGGGGAATAATATGTATATTTTTTCATAAAATCGAAAATTTTCCGAGGTTTAAACAGTCGTATGTCCCCTACTGAAACTCACCAACGCTTCAAAAGTTATCAAGGTTTTTTCTTTCATATAGCTCAATAATTGCCATCCTGTATTAAGAAGTCTGTGGCTTCAACAAACTAAAGAAACACCTCCCATTTCCTAACCTCTTCAAACCTTGTAATGAGATTTCACACCTTTATTTTCTGTCTCTACACAGTGAAAAACATTATTATTGGCACTAATATATTGTGAAAAACTATGGTAGCAGAGAGACACTTTTAAAAATAAACATTCTTTATTGAAGCTGAAACAAATAAACTTAAAAATTCTTTCATAATAAAGCTAGCTAACTAACTGACTACAAACTTAGCATCCAACAACTATCATCACGACAACAACACACTTCTAGTTATATGCAAGCACACATTGTCTTTAAATCCCAACAGGTGGTATGATCTGATTGGCAATTGCAACCTATTGTGTCATACACAACAGATGGCAAGATTTGATTGGTCACTGAAACCCATCCCAGATAGCAATTTTAGTTTGCAGTAAGCTTGCCACAAATTTGTCATGACAAGAGTGCAAGCTTGCAGCAAGTTAACGAAAGCTTCGAAGTCACCATGAAACGAACTTGCAGCAAGCTTGCCGTGCAAACTCATTGCAAATTATAGCAAAAACAGAGTATGAACACAAGCCAGGATAGAACTCACGACCTACCGCTTAATAGCCAAACGTCGATACCACTCGGTCAGCTGAACTACGAGACAAGAAGATAGATTTCGTTAATACATCGTTCGATTCGTATACGATTTATTTTAAACTATTCTCTTGATTTCATTAATTTTTTGAGTCGAGAATATGATTTGAAGTCAAAGAGAGAGCGATTTTCGCAACTAACTAAGTTTTGCTAGTAGAATAAATTATGAAATTAGAGTTCAAAAGTAATTACTTTAAAATGGGACAAAATGTCTAGTTATTATTTTTCAACAAACACTGACTGTTTTTTACATTTAATTTTGTTTATAAACGTTAAAATTGCAACATTAAGAAAAAGGCGATATAGTTTTCTTTAAAGTGCGAGTGATATATTTAGTAAAAAGATGGAAAATGTTTCAAAAATTTTTTTATAAAAAGTTAGTTTTTTTACAAATTATCATTGATTTGTTGAATTAATAAAAAGAAGGACGGTCTAGGAGATTCTATTAAAAATCGGATGTTTTTAAAAACAGAGACAAAGATAATTATCTTTTTGTGCTGTCTTTGCATCAAGCTTGTTTTGCAAACTTGCAGCAACTTTGATTTGCAAGGGAGGTGGCGCTATTTGTCACATCGAACTTGCAGCAAATGCGTTGCAAGAGAGGGTGGCGCTAGTTGTCACAGCGAACTTACTACAAGTTCGACGCGTCAAATTTTGCCATAACAAGTCAAAATCAAACTTGCTGCAAACTTACGTGCTATCTGGGATTGCATCATTTGCCTCAGGTGGAATGATTTCATTGGCCACTGACTGGATGACATCACCTGATGTTTACCAATGACAACATACCACACTGCCTTCCATACTTAACTGCAAGCAGAATAGATGTTTGTTTACATTTTGATATTGGGAGAACAGCTGGGTAAATTATTAAATCCTTTGTAACAAATACAAGTAATAAATACAAATATTACTTAATATTAAATCTTATTAATATTTAATTTATTCCAGCACTTCCAACATATATTTTAGGTATACAAATGCATACCTCAAGATTCAAATAGCAATAACTACATTTTAAAACTATCTATGGATATTGATATTTAAACCTTTGCACTCTGAAAAAATAATAATAAGTGCAATTATGCACGTCTGAGTTGTCAGGATTCATTTTAATGCCTAGGACGTTGAAATATATAGTTATTAGTTTGTTTTAACTCAAAACATTTATCTGAGAGTTCTCGCTATTCTACAGCTTTTATAATACAGGGTAGTTACAGAAATTGTAAAAAAAATTTCCCTGACTAAACTTACAACATTTCCCTGATTTACGGCTAATAATTATATTAGTTTCCTGACTTTCTCCCTACTCAGAATCACTGTATGTGTACAATATACATTATTAAAAACACTTTTACCAGTTATTTAATATGAAAAAATTAAATTATGAAATTTAATTTTAAAAAAATGGAATGAACACCCTAAAAAATTCTATTAAAACAGTATATTACATTTCTTATATGTAAAAAATAATGGAAATTTTAACAAAATACTTTCCTCCTAAAACTGCATAAGAATTCTAAGAAACATTAAAACTACTCTTTGCAACACAAGCTAAATTACATTAACAGTAAAGGTTATTATGATCTTTGCCCAAAACTTTAAAACAGTTTAGTAACTAATAATTAGTGCACAATAACTAATTAGTGCTCTTCGCACGAGTACCAGAATAACATGTTGCAGCATAAATATAAAAATAGTATAATTGTACGTACCTAATAATATATATTTTAGCAAAGATTTAAAAAACAAAAACTGCCAAGATATTACTTCGAATCTTTATTCTTTAACAAATCATAAGAAATTAATTGCTCTAATCAAAAACTTATGCTTTTATAAATGAATATAAGTTTTTTAAAAAATTCCATTTATTATTACAAATAATGCAGGGCACAAGATACTAATTTATAGATAATAACTCAAGTGACTATTAATTTTCCCTGATTTTTCGATATTCTTACGAATTTCACCGATTGTTCCAGATCGATAAAATTCCCTGACTTTTCCCCGATTTCCAGGTTCTCTCGCCACACTGCAATAATCGTTATCAACAAGAACGGAAAAATGAAGCATCGTTCAGAATTGGGAGTCAGATTCGACATAACAGTGCAAAGAGTTAAGCATCTATCGGTTTAAAATGAAAAATAAAACCAAGATATACAACAAAAATTCAGAGCAGGCAATTTTGATTTTTATAAACTTTTATTTGTTATGATATTTCTCAAGACAATTAAATACATATCACATTTTTAATTCTAATAACGAGCAAATATTAATTCTTGAACAAATGAAGCATTCATCTATCAAGTTATAAATAAAATTGATGAATATTCCTATTATCTTCAATCCAAAATTTGCCTTTTAAGGCAATATTTATAAAATAACTCTCTGAAACAAATAGTCTTAAAGAATTCAATGAAGCAACATATTTTACATGTCAAAGAATTTAAAAAATGCAAACATATGGAACTGCAAAAAGTAGAAAATTTACACATTTAGGATTCTAAATTAATAGGGTGGGGTTATTTTCTTTCAATGTTTCAATTTCATTCCTTGAAAAATATACTATATATAACAGCACCAGATGTCTTATCTATTAAACACCTGATTTGAAATAAAATTCAAGATGCTCTAGTTAATACCAGGCCCAGATTTATCAAATAGGCAAAGGGCCCAACACCTCATGATCTTTTTTGACGCAGACTTATGTCTCTCCATAGTGGTCTAATGGTGTGTCGGGAAAGGAAAAAATTATGATGCTTTTTGAGGTATTTTTAAACGCTTATAGCTCCGCAACCAAATAACACAGAGAGTTGGCTTCAGTTTCATTTAACAGAGAATGATGTACATTAAAGATTGCAAAAATAATTTTAGAATTTGTAATTATGGTTCAATCACAGTTGAGCTGCAAAGTTGGTGAAAATCACTAAAAATTTTGAGGACGTCACAACGACCGATGCGCGCGCACGTGGACTATCCAAGTACATTTGGCAATTCATTCAACATTACTCAAAAATTGTTGAATTACAAAGAATTTCGCACTAAAGTTAAATGCTTATAGCTCCGCAACCAAATAACATAGAGAGTTGGTTTTAGTTTCATTTGACAGAGAATGGTTGAGATTGAAGATGGCAAAAATAATTTCAGAATTTGAAATTACGGTTTAGTCACAGTCGAGCTCAGGTCAGGTCACATCTCCATTTTACAATGCAACGAATATGCCTGCTAAGTTTATGATCGATTGCCACGAGCCATACAGAGGCTCAGGGATACAATAGAAAATCATTTAGCCAATGTCCACTGGGAAACACTTTTCTTATAAATTCAACATTAGATATTTATACTTTAAATTTTAAAAATGTTTGATGGTTTGTCCTCTTTTATGATATAAAAAATAAGTTTATAAAAATAAACACATGGGTTATATAAATACCCTTCATGGGTCAGTGTCCCATGGGTCTCAAGTTCGCCAACACTGCTCTAGTGCGAAGGAGACCAGAAATTCCACACAAGTGGTGGCAAAGTGAATAAAATATACAGAATATATTCTGAGGATTGCAGCAATTTTGCAAGGTTTACAGGATAGTAAAGTTTTACAATGCTTACAATAATAGCAGCGCTTGTTGAATTTTAAATATATACAAAAAAAATTGACAGTAAAAAGAACCATAATAATAACACATACGACAAATAGTTTGGGAAAATAATAAAACTCTGTACAGAATAAATGAAGTTTACAGGAATTTTGACAATAAGAAAGGGGCATAACATAACTAAAACAATGTTTCAGGAAAAACCATAACACAAATCACAAATAAAACCTATTTACAACACCAGATTTGGGGTAAAATAAAAACCATGTCCAGAACACAAAATTTAAAAATTAAATACTAAAATGCAGGATGACAAACAAACAAAAAAAAAACAAAGACTTCCAAATGAAATATACAAAAAGAATTACATAAAACATTCATCATATGATTATCAAAATATCTTTAGAAACCATCCTTATTATTATATATTTTTCCAAATAACAATTTAAAGTCTTGTAAGTATAAATCCAAAAATAAATATTTGTGAAAATATATTATTTCATTTTTATATTATTTTAATTTATATTAATATTCAGCAAAATGAAAATATTCATAACTACAAAAATAAATTTTCCATAAATATATTCTGCAATTAAAAATAACCAACCGCACAGTCACGGGACTGTTTTTTAAAAATTAAATTGTTTCTTAATTCCCTGAGCCTTATTGCTATCTTATTATCATCTATGCTTTATTGCCATCTTATTATCATCTATGCCTTATTCCTATCTCATTATCATCTATGCCTTATTGCCATCTTATTATCATCTATGCCTTATTCCTATCTTATTATCATCTATGCCTTATTGCCATCTGATTATCATCTATGCCTTCTTGCCATCTTATTATCATCTATGTCTTATTGCTGAAAACCAATCAAAATCCATGTACGTGAGCCCTCATCCAAAATATTCAAGAAACATCAGTGGTTGTTCATCAACACACATCTGAAAAGAGTTAAACGTACTGGGATTGAAATAAGCTTGTTGGAAGTACTTGCTGTCTCATTTTATTCAGCAAACCTGACACAAGCAGGTTGCCAACAAGTATGTGCCTATTTTGACTTGAGGAAAAGTCGCAATGTTGCGTCACAATTACCCATCTCAACCTCATCAGAATATTTACAATTCTAATATAATTGAACCACAGATTCATTTATAAAAAAAATAAAAAAATAAAAACATGCTGAAATTACACAGGTCGTGCCACCTTTTTAAAGAAGAACATTTCAGAAAAGTACATTATTTCAAGTGATTTTCGATAACTGTTCTTTCTTCTCCAACGTCGTTGCACAAGTGGTTGGAAATGCTCGGAACACCGTCAGTCCTCTGCTGGAAATACGAAATATCGTTTTCCGAAATCCTTCGATTTCGAGACTCCACACTTTCACCCGACAAACTGTCGAACAGAATCTTTTGGGATTCGCCCTTCTGCCTGATCTGTAACTGAGTAATGAAAACTGTTTAAATAAACTGCGAAAAAACTCTCTTTGGAATTACAATAATACATTTAATACACATACACTAAATGTAAAAGTTTCAAACAATTAGGCTTACAAATTAATATGCACGGTATGCATAAAATAATATTGAATCTTTAAAGATATTTAATAAGCGTGTACCATGAATTACAATAATGATGAACACATACATGGAAGAGCTCAACTTCATTGTTTCTTTTAAAGTTCAATACATAAATAATTTTTTTCTTGAGAAATGCAAATAAGTCTAGTGCATGATATTTTAATAGATTAACAGTTATAATTGATAAAATTTAATGAAAGTTAAATTAAAAATTAATAGAACTTGAATTAAAAATTAATTAAAATTCTTTTGCATTATACAGAAAGGCGCATATGCAGCTGCTTCTGATAGAATACACGAAAACAAAATTAGAACTTCAAAAATTAAGTTAAAAATTATAAAAAATAAGCATTAATAAAACCTTAATATAAAACACAAAATAGAACGAAAAATACAATTAGAATGAAAGCAACATGGAAGAAAATTGTAAAAGAACCAAAACGGCGATTCTTCCTCAGAGGCCACAAGCCATTGTAGCTCTAAAGCAGGACAAAAATTTTCTGAATAAAGAAATGACCATTAGTCAAAATTATTAATTATGTGGGCTGAATTTTTTGTCCAACCTCTGAAAATAGGATAAAAGGAAAAAAGAAAAAACATAACAGATACCTGTACAACAGAACCAATAATGGGACAGAAACCAAAAAGTCATCCTCTTTCAAAACAGACGCTCTATCTTCATAGACAGTGTTCAGAAACTCTGGAGCAATGGAAGCGACAGATCCTTCCATCCTACGTGGAAATCGAGAGTGTCAGCAGATAGGGTTTGGTTTAGTTACATTAACGTCCCGTTTTGAAGCAACACGAGGGCTATTTTGGGATGGACCTCATAATTTTTGTTAGCCTCTTTGATCTTTACATGACGTTGAAGCTTTAGCAGAGCAACCATTAATAGCGTCAGCGGAATCTTAAAGACAGTTTTGGTGTTGGTGTGGAAGACTTCTCAGAAGGCGACAAACATTACTGATGACAAACATTTATTGATGAACTATATACAGATGAGAAACGTTGCGGACTGTGAAAGCCTCATGACAAAAATACACAAACACACCAGTCCTTACAACCTACTGATTCACAGAGAAAGAATACGCACTTATATTCACCCTTTCTGGGCGATTTACATATTCCCGATGCCATCCCGCACATTGGAAAGTACAGTAAGAAAATCTGATTAGTTGCTCGTCAGATGACGTCATATTACTATCAACAGCTTGTTTACATTTTTCCACTGTGCGAGATGGCATCAGCTCGTTTATCTCGAAGTTGATAAGAATTTATGATTCTAATGCCAACAATTTTGAATTGCAGTGAGATGACGAGGACGACACCCGCTCTCCAAACTTCCACGCCACACCAATGGGAGGACGTTTGGCCACTACGTATGATTTAGCATGCAACCGGCCCAATACATAACGGATCTTCAGTGGAATCGGGTTTCGAACCTGGAACTCTCCAGCCCCAAAGCCATGGGGCCACTAGGCCACCGTGTCCCCCCTGCGACTGGGATACCCTATTGAAGTCTCTGATGGGGGGGGGGGGGCAAAAAATAATATTACGACCTGGGTTACTATCAGTCTATTTTTAAAGGGTGAACAGTAAATGTTCTTTCCCACAAATGTCATCATTCTAGCAACTGATATTTTTTGTGTGTGTGAACCAGTGGTGAATCTAGGATTCAGATCTGGGGGGGTCATAAAAATTTTGTATCGTCATGACGAATGTCAAATCTTATGGCTTATGTAAACCAAAATGCTTTAACTTAACAGACTTTACTCACATGACAATAAGAATCATAAAGTACACTACAATACTTTCGATAACTTAATAAAAAAATACAATGAAATAACTAGCCTAACTTCGACTGCAGCTACAAGTACAAGTGGAATGACTAGAAAAGTAGGAATTTTCGAGCCTGTCGAGCCAGAAAGCAATATTGTCACATTTTTATTATTATTTTTAATTAAAAGAAAGGGAAATTTAGAATAAACAGTTGTAGAGATTTTAAATAAAATCAAGAATTCTGGCTTAGCTATGAGGGGGGGGGGGGCCCGCTGCCCCCCTGGATTAGCCACTGCATGCTTTTCTGAAGTTGCACTCGTTTGTTTAAAAGTAAACAAAGGAAATATAAACATACACTTGTTTTTAATTCGCAGTCTGTGAGTGGAATGATTAGTTACGGAGTAACACGGATTTAAGTTTAGTTATCGAGGGTTAAACTTTCCTTGTTCAGCATCTCTAACTATAATCACTAACAGCTTACGGTGGTCAAGAAGAAAGAAAATGAAACAAAACTTTTTGCACCTGAACACAAATAAAACTGTCATATTTGCTCTTTCATTCACTAATGAATGTTATAAACATTTTCTACGAGACTGCAACTCGCTTATTTCACATATCTTCTGTACTTACTGCAACAACATTATTATTTAAAAATGACTTTCAGTTTCTTAGCAATAGGAAAAAAGATCTAATAACTATAAGCAATTTAATGAAAATTACCCGAATAGAAAACACAGGCTTCCAAAACTTAAAGTATAAACTGATATTCGGAGATATTTTTTGACAAATTCAAGTGATTCATGCGTTACGTTCTTTATGCGTTTATTTATTATATATAGTCCGGCCTCAAAAATCCGAAAACTGGACAATTTTTTTCAACTCGTGACGAGAGAAAAATTAGCTAAATAAATTTTAAACCTGAACGCTCGAGGCAAGATGCGGAAATTCCAGTCATTCTATTCATTTTAAACTACTTTTTTTTTGTCTTTGTATCATTTTTTAATGTCTCTTTATGTTTTTATTGTTTAAAACGTGTTTTTATATGGAGTTGTCGGAATTGACGGCAACGTGTAGATTAGCATGCGCCTCGATTGGTTGAGCAAGCACAAACGTCAGAGGCGTTACCAAGGCAACCATTTGCCGTTGCCTTGCGACTTCCAGGTCTGTTCTGAAGATGTCTGCACATGCGCACTTAATTGTGACGTAGCTTACCTACACGGTGACATCAGAACTTTGACATCTCTATTGGTTTAAGTAAGATATCTAAAGTCCGGAAATTTCCGAAATCCGGGCTTTCCAAACCCCCGAGCAGTCCGGATTTTCGAGGTTGTACTGTATTACACACCTTCGATTTAATGAATAATTCTTAAATTAAATAGCCAGATGATAATAAAATAATATTTCAAAAGTACTTTTTTACAAACAAGTCTACAACAAGCTAAAAGACAGAAGGTTTTATTTATTTATTTATTTTTGCAGAAAAAGAGTTTGGAAATAATTATCGGAAAGTACTACAACATGCGAGTGGTTTGGAAGAACTGTCCGTGAAAGACGGTTTTCAGATCCAAACCGACTACAAAGTTGTTGAAAGAGACATCAAGATCAAAAGCATCAGCTTGCAATAAGCCCGTTTCTAGTCACGTCATAGCTACCAATCTCAATAAATTAAGTACAGTAAACTCTCGATTATCCGGCATTCAAGTATCCGGAAAGCTCAAGTAACCGGAAAAATTAGAAAATGACTTTTTCTAAAACTTTTACATCTGCGCACCAAAATTTAGCACGCGTGCACCCTGTTCCATTCACGCAGACAATTTATTTCTGGAATGCAATGTTTGCTCCGCACGGAAGGGCGTAGAAGGAAAAGCTCATGGGGGGGGGGGGTTACTCCAGATTAGTAAGTCTCTTTCTTTTCCTTTATTTATTTACCCTCCAAATACTGGCAGATGTTGATTCCGATTACGTAATATCACGTGTGGGAGAATTGGAGGAGCCCGTATTGCACAATAACCCTTGCGATCTTCTAAAAGATAATTAGTTTTGATATTCAATCTGGGATTTGTTTATGATCACTTAAAAGAGTTTTATTATGCTTTCTGAGTAGAATATTTTTCAGTTTCGTCGGCTACATTTATATTTTTACAATCTATGTATTTACGGTAAAAATTCGGCTACAGATCATATATTTTTTTTAAATCATCAATGTTAAATTAAAATCTTCATAATATATTATGTAAATACAATGTCATGGAAGATACAGAAGTATTCTTAAAAATTATATTTAATGCACATTTCAAAATGACAAAAACAAATTATTTGGCCGAAAAAATCTTTTTTTTAAAAAAAGGCTACAATCTACCCCCCCACCCCACCCATTTTCCCCGTCACACTCAACTATCCGGACTTTACAGGTATCGGAGCTTCCCAAGCATGCCGGTTAGTTAAGCTTTTACTGTAAATGATTTCCACTTGACATAGCAACAATATTTTGACTTGGAACATAAACTATCTTTTACAAAAATAAATGAATAAAATGTTTTTTTAGAGAAAATTGTGTTTTCATTACAAAAGTAGCTGCTTTTAAAATCAGAAAAAGTAAGTACAAAACTTTTATATCATTGTTAGGATGTAGTACTGTTCCTAAAAGTCGTTTTAATGATTTCATCTACTTTCATAAATATGACTTAACACCACCTTACCTTAAAAGTACCTTATGCTTCGAAGGTCAGTGTATTTTAAAAGAATGCTTTATGTAAATAAAAAAAAGTTTCAAATTTTTATTCCAGAGTAAGAAAAATATCAAATAAATAAGCTATTTGTGGCTTCAGTAAAAGAGCACAATTTCCAAGCTTTTGTTATAAGTTTCATATAACAGATGCTGGCTCTGAAAATAATTCAAAGTTTTAACAAGATAAAGCTTATATTTTAACTCTACAGTAAAATAAATAGAGTGTCTCTGTATAATAAACTACGATTGACTCACATAAAATAAATCTTTGGAATCCAATCTCCTTCGATGCCTGGCCTTCATCAGCTGAAAATCGCTCGATGCATTAGATAACGCATCATTTTTCGTCTCCAAAGTCTTGATGGTTTCTTTATAGTGACAATCCTTCCTCAGCAAGTCTTTGATTTTACCCTGTTTCCATAAACCAAGAGCAAAGAATTAAAAACACTACAACATAACCAGGATTTCAGTTTATGCAAGGAAAAATTACAGATTAACCCTTTAACTGTACGTGTGTCTCATATATGTGAAAAGGTAGTTTTTTGCATTCTAACGTGGTGTAAAAATGATTTTTGTGCTGGAATACTTTCGGAAATTGTCAAGGAAAATCATCAAAATTTCGCTTAATAATTAATTAATTAAAACCTTAATACAAAATTTTAGAAAAGGGCTCCGAGGTGCGCAATCCCACCCTCCAATGTACGTTTGAGCCAAATTTCATAGCTCTAGGGCCAGTGATCTGCCTTGTACAGCGCCAACAACACACATACATTCCACCACATATATGAGAAAGTACCAGGAGCTAAAGGATTAACCAACTAGTTTTGGCAAAATTTACACTTACAATAATGAAGGTATTTTTTTTTCAATTTAAAAATATTATTGTTATGGAATAAATAGAACTGCATTACTCAGATCTGTCTCTTGGTAAAACTCCAATGTCACCAACGATAAAACGCGCGCCATACCACTGCGAGACGTTAAACGGCATTATTTCATTGTTAGAGAGCCTAAATTTCAGTCATTTTAAATTTAAAAGAGTAATTGTCGTTCTCATTTCAAATTTAATAGCTCTAAAACAGTGAAATAAAATTTGCTATCGATGGATATAAAATTTATCTCGCTATGATCAACAGTTCCCAAGAAATTTTAATATATATTAATCATATATTTCAAATTAATTTCCGTTTTTTAATAGAATGTAGTAAATTACGTCAGTGGTATATCATGCATGATATAGTCTGGAAATTCCATAGACAAATATATATATATATGAAACAAATGTACAAAAACTGGGGACATCCATACGAACAATTAATAATTAGAAATGAAGTAAATTATCAAGGGGAAAAGATACAGAAACACATTCAAATTCCAAAAAAAAAAAAACCACCGATATAAATGTAAAATAACTGTTCACATCTACGTTATGGATAATAACAAGAAATGGTATACAAGACATACAAGGTGATGAAAAATGATAAAAATAAAAAATTCAAAAATCGGATAAAAGTACACAAATACACAAAATATCAAACATACTCTGCACAAGTAACAAAGCAAAGGGGTCTGATCTAAAGGTTTGTGTAGAGTTTTTAAAATCTTAATGCAGCACATTTAAATGTCTGATGAAATCAATTAGAAACCCAACTGGCAAAAGCAAGTGTCAGGTAACCACAGGAATTCATTTGAAAACAAATTTGAAAGAAAACTTAAATTTGAATTAATTTAATAAAAATTTACTTTCATAAAGTAAAATGTCACTTTAAAATCAGTTACAAATAAAAGCAGGTCTCCAATTTTCCCCAAGTATCCACTTGGCAAGCACTTCAGTGTGGAAAGCAAATATGCATTTGTTGCCAAAACACTTTTGAAAATACTGCCAAAATGCCCACCTAAAACAACCCGATTAATGGTAATAATTGTAATACAGTATACGCTCTATTATCCGTGCGTGGATTATCCGTGAGCAGATTATACACGCTCATTCTGGACTCACAAAAAAAATTTAAAGAGAAACATTTTCACGCTTATAATGAGCTAGTGAGCCGTGACGGCAGAGGCTAAAGAACAGATTTTTTTTCTTCCTCCACGTGCAATCTCTACCGGTTCAACCCCTAATTTTCCGAGAAATGAATCATCCACTTCCTGCTAGCTCATTCTTGTACAAACACGCTTCTCCCCGACACATCATTCTTTAACGTCTTCTCTCACTTTCGCACGCGTTCCTTTAGTTTTTGCGTCTTGTTTATCGTCAGTTAGTAGCGTGAAATTTTTTACTGGTAAAAATGATTGGTGTGAAACGAAAACGAAACGTTTTAAATGTTAAACAAAAACTAGAAATCCTTCAAAAACTTGATAATGGAGAATCAGCTCGTACTGATGCAGAAGATGTACTAAATGAGGGAAATACACTTTCTCATTGTTCTGCTCAACAATCTGTGGAAACTTAGTTTGATTATATGGGACAAAGAGGATTCGATTACGGTGACATTACTGCGGTTTCGTAAAATATGTGTCGATATACGACAAGAGATGAACAAACAGCAGAAGCAAAGACGCATTACAGATTTTTTAAAGCAATAAATATTAAAAGGAAAATTCCGCATTTGATGTTATACAGCATGCAAATGTAAGTAATTTTTATATTTTTGTACTGATGTTGATTTTTTCTTTAATAAAAAGGAGTTTGGGGATTATCTGTGTTTTTCTATTGTCCATGCGATCCCTCCCGATGATTAACCTGGATAATCGGGAGTGCACTGCGTTAGAATTTTTAAAATTATCTCAAGTCCACCCCTACCCATGCAACATAGCATGCAAAATAGTAACACTATATTAAACTGCACTATGATTCTGAGAATTCACAAGAGAAAATTACTTACAGTCACTTGCAGAACTAAGACAGGAACACTTTGAAACGAGTTAGAAAAATAAAGCATTTTATTTCCCAAAGAGTGCAATATCATGAAAGTGCAAACTGAACAAAGCTCTGATCTAGGAAAACAAAATTAACATCAGTGAATAAATAAATAAAGAAAATCAAACAAAAGATTCCCACTTTTATGCACAAAAAATAAAACTAAATAAGAATTATATGAAATCATGAGTTGTAAACATAAACTTAATTAATGCTAACTAGAGGTCGCCCAGCGGTCGAAATTTGATCGCAATTCATTAAATTTTTAAGTTTGAACGTTATTGAGGTTCTTTTATCAAAATGTATACTTCTATAATCATTGCATATCATTTTTTTGAATTTTGTTCTATTGCGTCAGCTGCGAGTGTGTACGAATACGTCATTATGCATTAATTTTCGAATTATTTGAAAAATAGGAAAAATGAGTTATAGCTTGGCTAAGTCATATTTAAAAAACAATAACGCGTTTTTTGACACTTCCTTGGGTTTTTTTATTGCTAAACAGGTCAGGTTTCGCCAAGGCTACACAGTTAATTTGCCTATCTTTTTCAAATTATATAAAATTTAAATAAAAAAATTAATACAAAAAATGAAATAAAGAGAGAGAGAACACATGCTTCGAATTTTTTTTTATATATATTTTTTATTGAAACAAAAAAAAAAAAAAAAAAAACGGGCGGTTAAAAAAAATAAATGTTGTCCGACTATTGACCACAGACTTTTATGTGTTTGACATTCAGTATAAACGATTAATTTTATTTAATTTAATGTATTAGTAATACATACTATATCTAAATTCCTTAGAGACAATCTCTAATCTGCGCGACTGTTTGACCACAGACTAATATGTGTTTGACATTGACAGATTTAAACCATCCGCATTTTGTATTTCACTCTGAAGAGTTTTTTAAAATAAATAATCTAAATAAACTCCCTCTTGGAGTACATTTCACTGCAGGGGGGATTAAATCAAAATTACAAATCATTCACTCCACATTTACTCTGCTAATTTTTTACAGTGTATGAACGTAAACAATGAATGTTTAATTTAATTTAATGTATTTGTGACACATATTATACATAAGTTTTATATTTCTGCACTCCTTCTCCATATGAACTTTAACTACGCCAAATCTCACACTCCTCCATGCGCGCAATGTGCTTAAAAAGGGGTACAAAGTTTTTCTTCACGTATTAATATATAGATGAGTGGGCAAGTTATATAACCGTTATTATTTTTGTGAAAAGCAGACAAAAGTAAATAAAATGAGGCGAATCAATTACTGACCTTGAGTGATTTTATTAACAAGATGTCATTTTTAATAATATCATTGTAATAATTTTTCATTTTTTGAAATAGCTCCTCATGAGTCTGGATTAAATGTTCTATGTGCATATCCTTTCTGTCCTGTATTTCCTGTATGGCCTTCTCTCTTTCCAGCTCCAATTTGTGACGGATCGCTCCGATTTCGGAAACTTCTTTGCTTTTCAAAATATCCGTTTCCTTTTGGTACTGTTGATGGAGGGAGCACAATTCTTCGCCATGTTTCTAATTTAAAGAAATTTTTTTTTAATCAAAATTTGCAATCAATAATGGTCATATAGAATTCAAGACTTGCAAAATTATAGCAGACTGCCAACCAAGTTCCAGGAAAGGAAAAGTGACTTTAATTTTTCAAGACTTTTGAGTCTCAAAAACATTAAATTAGTTAATGATTAGAGATTTTTTTCCTCTCTTAATATGTCTGAATTGGTTTCTTTCCCCTAATAGAAAAAAGAGATTCCTGTCTCGGCCTCTTCTTGTTTTTTTCTGTCTTTCTATTCCTCTTCTGAGAATATAGATGGCGCCAGGGAGACTAGTGTTTAACGTTTTGCTTTTTCTCGTAGCGCGGGCAATTTTTATAATCTGGCTTGTTTCATCATGGGGTAAGTTTTTGATTTTACCTTATGAAAGCTTATTAATTAAGCTTGATGGCTAATATTTTGTTCGTTTTATTTTTTTTGTACTTTTTAATGTTATTTCCTTTTTCTTTTGATGTTTGTTCTTGTGGATTTGCTACCTGGGTTTCTTTGTTTGGGAAGTTCGGGCTATGAGAAGCTCTGTTTTAGCCTAATGGCTTGCTTCTTACAGAAAATTTCCCAAATATTCTTTTGAATCCATTTTGAATAGTTCTTAGCCCTTGAAAAAGTGAACCAGAATGGATTCCTTGTTTTGTTTTTTCCTTTTCGTTTACTTCAAATTACTCTAGGATTGCTTGTATTACCTTCCTTTTTTAATTTTGGCTTTATTTGTTTATCTGTCTATTGTTCTCTGGTTTTTGTTTTGCTGCTGCAATGGTGCGCATCTTAAACATTATCGTAATTTTTCCAACTTCATTTCTTTTTACAATAAAATTCTTTTGTTCTTTTACTTTTATTGTTTGCTAATTAAAATTTTTTCTTGTTCCAGTTTTAAATTTTGCTTCCGTTTTTTAAAAAAAAAATTTTGAAATCTTTTTAAATTTGCTATATTTTTTCTTGTTGATTGTTTGTATAATACCTTAATGATTAGAGAATCATTATCAAAATTTCAAATTTAATCATTGAAACCTTCTTTTAAAATTCCCACTGCGAAACAATATTCACAAAAATGTATAATTTACTGAGGCCATCCCACGGATTTCAAGACATTTGTCTACAAATTAGTTCAATGCATATTTCCAAACATTCCTATAAAATATAAATGTAATGACTCATTGAATGAAGGAACCAAATAACAAGATAAATTCCATATTTAAAAAATATGTTCTTAGAGAAATAGTTTTCTTTTTAATAAGCCATTGTAAAACAAAATAATTCACAAAAATGTATCATTTACTAAGGCCATTGCATGGATTTCAAGACATTTGTCTACGAATTAGTACAATGCATATTTCCAAATATTCCTAAAATATAAATGTAATGACTCATTAAATGAAGGAACCAAATAACAAGATAAATTCTATATCTAAAAAATATGTTCTTTGAGAAATAGTTTTCTTTTCATAAGGAATAAGAAATCAGAATTGCAGATTTTATGGAAATAGAATCATCTAGCTGAATAGCTCGGCGGGGGGCGCCCCCCACACTATGTAACTGAAAAAATGTCCCAAATTTCTTTTTTAATTTAGCATTTTATAAAAATAGTAATATTTTGGTAAGAATTGAATAAATCTTACAGAATTTTTTCATTTCTTGGGAAAAAATTCTACTTGAAATTTTTAAAAAAATTTCATGGCCTGTTTTATAAATTAATCAAAGAGTAAAAATCATCCAATTTTTTTTAAAAGACACTAGTTCTTAATGTTTGACAGATATAAATATAATTTTTGAAACAAGATAGTAAAAATTCAAGGTATACAGGTACAAATCAATACAGCTATATTAAAAAAAAAATTACCAGTCTTTGGTTGATAACAGCATTTTCATTATCTATTTTTAGTTGAAAAATGTGATCCTTCAATTTATTTATTTCCTCTTCTAAACGATTCACTTCCACAAGATGTTCTTCTTCCAATATTAATTTCTCGTCCATCTTTTCTTTCATTTTCTCGTCGATGTACTGCTGGCACTCAAACATGACGTGCTTCATTTTTTGCTTATATAACTACAACAAAAGAGAACAAAATTAATAATGCAAAAGAAAAAAAAATTAAGTATAAGAAATTAAATTGATAAAACATAAGAAGTTATACAAAAGTAAAATTAGAGGTAAAGATATAAACTTAAAAAGTGCAATGTTAAGACAGTTTGAATTTCCTGGTACTCTGTATATAAAGTTTATAAAATTCAAGGAGGATTATAAATGTATCAAACAATTAAAATTTTGCATTTTATATCATTTCTTTAACTGTAGAGGAAATATTACTGTTAGAGCAAACCAAGATTTCACCGAAATCTCTGCTAAATTTAATCGCTCCACCTTCTAAAAAAGGTCAAGATATTAATGCATAAGAGTTAAATAAACATACTTTTGAGTCCCTGACTCAGCAGAAAGTAGCTTCAAATCAAAAAATTACTCTTTCACAAAAAATTACGGACATTTTATTTTAGAAAAGCGTTCTTCCAGAATTCATAAAATGCATTCCTTTTAGAATTTTTACATCGGAACACAAACTTCAGTAGAGAATGCCAGGGTCACAACTCTTAAAAACGAAATACAGTGATGTGTGCTTCGACCAGTGCTGTCAATTGTGTGAACCCAACAATTACAAATGAGCAAAACAGTTTAACAGTTAAAATGTAACTTCTGGCTGAAAATCACATCAATTCTCTGCAGTATAGTAACCTATTCAGTAGTGGGAACAAGCAGTGCTGCAAAAAAATGTTCAAGATAATGCAATTAAAATAGAATTTAAGAAAAACAGTTTTTACTACCAAATAGTCCAAAATTTTAAATTGTAATTATCTGAACTGTAATTTAGAAAATTATCAACATATCTTTTTTCCACAAGCAATTTCTAATAAAAGACCGACATGACTCGAACTTTACCAATATGATTCAAAGTGACAACCAGTGGGAGTGTTCTCCCCTCAACTTTCTCGTATACTTCACCCAAAAGGTGCCGTTTCTCCTTCCCCCGCGTGGCTAAAAAAATTCGAACCTACTGTTATCCAGAATCCAATGACTATCAGAAGGTTTTTCATTAGAGTGATTGAAAAATATCTAGGTAAAGAATTCAAAGAGATTAAAACGCATCTATCGCACACTGCTAGGTTTCACTCTTACCGTCTCAAGGACAAACTGATGGAATTCGCTCCTTTCACCTGCACAGAAGACTGCTTCAAGTACACATGCGCGTGGAGATAACAGATTGGTTTCAATAGTAAATTATACAGACCGACAGACAGTCAACCCTTTGACAGATTTGGCCCAAAATTTTATACGGACCTACATTCATGACGATAAAACTGCGTACCAAATTTTATCCATCTAGCTATTCAAGCTTTTGAGTTATAGTGTTCGCATGTCTTCGGACATACAGACAAATAGACTTCCCGTTCACAGATTTTGTCCAAAATTTGACAGAAACCTACAAATTATGTTTAAAGACAACATACCAAATTTCATCCCCGTAGCTCTAATATAGTTTTTGAGTTATCGTGTTCACAGACAGACATAATTCCAAGATTGTGTTTTTCGGACTCAGGGAGGTCTAAAACGTGGAGATTCGTCAAAATATAGAGTTCGAATTTTTTGACGATTATAATACTTTCTCTTTCTGTACTTCAGATACGAGAAAGTAAAAATGACAGAAAAGATGCCAGGAAGAATAGGAGTTGCATTCGAGTCCACCCAATGGGAGGGTGGCATGGTCTGCTGCACAAGGGGAGAGTGTTATGATGATCCATTAAAATTTTTGCCACATCTTTATTTATCTACTAGTTGAATAGCCCGTTGCGTGAACAGCATACAAAACTTTGTCCCAATACATACCTGACAGGGGAGCCTGCCCCCCGACACCCCACTGGTGCCACCCCTGAGGAAGAAAGCAGTTATGTCACCATCATACATGAATCACTATATGCAGAAAAGTCCAAAGCACAAAATCTTTTTAAAAGAAGGATGGTTAAAGTTTATTAATTGAGAAGGTACATGGAATGTGCATTAGAAGACAGCCTCACAGTTTTAGGGGGAAAAAAATTAATTTAAATTTTGTTTCACCTGCAACGATAGTAAATACTTTTTTACGTTTCTGCAAAATTAGTATTTTAATAGTGATAAGTGTTAGTTAGTGATTCACATGTGTTTTTATTGAATTCATATTGCAACATACTTTTCAAAATAAGCATACATCATTATAAAAAATATACTTTTGTTGGCACAAATATAAATTTAGATCTTCCTTACTTAGTCTATGCAAGTGTAACAATTAGAAATGCTTTGATTTAAATGTTATTTTGGGCAAACTATATGTCCAGTAAATGATGCTAAACACCGCAAACATCCAACCGAAACTCGTCTTACTTTTATTTCCGCCAAATGTGTGAGCGCCGCTTCATCGATTTCGCTGTTCTTGAGTTGGAGGAGAGCATCTTTTTCCTCCAGCTGCTGCTTTGTCACTTCCCAGAACAGCTGTATCTTGTCTCTCTCCAACTGATAATAGTTCCTCTCCTCCCTCTCGTGCTCCACTTCCTGCTGCAGCTGAAGAATGTGGGCTTCCAGCTAGATAAATCGAATGTTTAATTATGATTCACATTAAAAAAACACCATAGCATCTAAAAAGGACATACTGTTACAAAGCTATAAAGTCGTTTCCCTGAGATGCTACACTTGGCGACAAATGGAATTTTCTAGAAGGACCTCGAACTTTCCACCTATTTCTACTGGTTTCACGAACTTTCTAGAGATTACGTCACTTCCTACGTAATAAAGTCGCTTCCTGTTGAAAAGTATAAAGGCAAGCTCTCAAGCCAAGAAGAGTCAGTTGGAATTTGACCTGCAAGCAAGCCGGTGAGTTAACAAGAAACCTTTGAGCGCTGTGTTGAGATTTATTGGTAGTCTCTGTTGTGAATTTTTATGAGTGCTGTGTTAATACTTGTGCTACGTTTCTTCGCTTGGAAATATTTGTAAATAGAGAACTTTTTTTTCTTAATCCTGCTTATTGGATTGCATTCACGTACACCCACAAAGCAATTTTGCTACATTTGCTTAAATGCACATTGTATTAACAGCCACCTTCAGCAACCAGCTTGTTCATCAGGAATATAATTTCAATTGAATCTCTTATGTATAATTTGATACTCATGGTTCCCTTAACAAAGTAATTTTAAATTTCAAATTTTGATAGACATTTAGCCTATGTTTCTTCAGTAGCCTTCCATCTATTCTGTTCGTTGCTTGCATGAAAGTCCATAATGGAGTCGTGTAGCTGTCTGTGTAATGCATCATACAATGGCATCTTCACTCTCTTATTCCTCTTGCAAAATATGCATTTCATGTTAACTTTAAATGGTGAAGCACATTTTACTTCCAGCCGCATGTTAGCTGGATGAAAATTTGCCGATTAAAACATAGCATTAAGCATCAAGATATTATTAAAGATCATTGTTTGTTTAAACAATGAAAATGGTTCATGACACATTCTAGTTATCTGAAGTGCAAAAAACATGTATGTTTCATGTGTTGCTAGAATGAACATGTTCATGTTAACCCATTAATGCCCAAATTAATTTAAGGCGCAGATTTCAATAAATTTCTATTAAATTATAAATAAAACATCAAGTATAATTTAACTGTGAAGTAAAATTAAATTCAGAGGAAAAAGATTTGGGCAGGGGTTCTTATTTTTATTTTTTTAGAAAAAATATATATAAAAAAAAATTGGTAGAAAATCCTTTTTTAAACTTTTTTTGCATGAATATGACATGGATGTTTTACATGAAGATTTTTAATATATAGTAAAATATCGAAAAATAAAAATTCTTTTCTAATTACTTGCAGTACCTCAACAATAAATGAAAGGAAAAATCAAAAATTT
>BGPR01000377.1:353933-369424 GCA_013235015.1 Araneus ventricosus | reverse complement strand
ATCATTATTAACAGTATTCACCAACCCATCATTATTAACAGTATTCATTTAGTTAAAAATCAATTTCAATGAATATAAGAAAAAATTACTGCCCTGAAAGAAGACTTTAAACACAAAAGAAAAGTTAGGGTCATCTTTTCAAAATCTTCACAACAAAAATTCCAAAAAGACTTAAAAATTAAATTCTATATTCCTGCATGGTTTTTGCTAAGAGAAATAAAAATTATCACAATTTCCTCACATTCACCAAAATTGAAATAAAATTATTTTTTTATGTTACCATTTAAAAAATTAAAAAAACTACGGAAAAATTTCAACCAGTTGCTTTTAACACTAACGATTTAAATTGATTGTGTTTTATATTAAGTGAATGAGTGTCCTCTCCTCAATTTTTTTGTATAAGTGTCGGGAGTATTGACGACACAAGAAGTCATCTTCAAAATTAGAACTCTTGATTCCAAGCAACTTCATTCAATAATCTAATAATGCTTCAGTCCATGATTATTTTTAACAACTAATTTTTTGTTGCCAGACTGGTAAAAATAAACAAAAGCACCTGTTATAGATGCTTAACTTAAACAAAGACGACTTTACAAAACCGTCTGCTATTGATACTAAATTAAGTTTAATTAAAACAGAGATAATATTATATGCATTGAGATCTACATACATAGATAATGTGGCATATTTTGTGCCAAGCCTTACAGTAACAGTGAAGAGAATTGAAGTATGCATTTGGACCTTTTTCCTTTGGATCCAAAATTTGATAGAGATTTAACAATTCTGATATCAACATTACATACCAAATTTCATTTATCTCCAACTTGTTGCATATTTTAGTTATAGTATTCAAAACCTGTTGAACAGACTTCACACTTCATGTCCCTGCAACTATAACTGTTCAGTTATTTAAACAGTGTAGCAAACATGAAGTGCAAGAGACAGCAAAAGACGCTCCTCAGCTATTGCGTCATTTGTCTGGTATTTGAGATTTATTGACCAAAAACCAGGGGAGAATTATTTGCATGGGACTGACAAAAGATGTGACCAACATGCTGGACCACCAAAGAAGTTCAAAACAAAACATTTTTAAGATATGGAAGTATGTCGTACAAACAAGATTGGTTAATGACAGAATATCTTGACACTAAACATGGTTGTGATGACAAAATTTTCATTACATAAAGATCAAATTTACACAATTATGCTTTATTTATTTGTTCGCAATTATTTGTATGCAAGAAAGAAAAAGTTATCAATATTTGTTGCGTATGCAATTCGTAAAAAACTGAAAATTAATAACAACTTAAAAATGTTTGCCTTTTGATGGATTCAACATCTACTCATATTGCAGTTAGTAAAATGAAGCTTCCCTTTTCCATATTCACCCAGACTACAGAGAGAACACAAAACTTGAAACCAGACACACACACAATGAGTAAGTTTGTACTAAATGTTTCCATAACAATCATTTTCTAAAAATAATAAATATTAAAAAGAAGAGAAATCATAGATTTAAAGAGAGAAAGAAGAATAATGAAAAAAAAAAATTCACAACAAACCTTTTAAACAAAATTTATTAATAATTTTTCCTAAACACTTTTCTCAGATAATGATTACAGATGAAAATAAAAAAAAATGACAAGAAAGACTTTGGCACTAGACATGCTCATTGCACATTTTTAATTTATTTTAGCGTCCCAACTGAAAGCAATTTAAAAATGAAAAGGAGTTTCCAGACAGAAAAAAAAGGCATATCAAAACATAAGTATTAATATTGCTTTTTAAATTAATTTTTAAATGCAACAAAAGTAAACAAAAAAATTTAAAAAAAATTATAGTCGCCACGAATTTCAAATAATTGTAATGCTTCTCACTGCTTACAAAATTCAAATGCGCTGAAGCTGATTAGAAAAAAAAAAACATTTCTAAATATAAATAAACAAAAAAGTTCTCGTTTCTGAATAAGATGAAAAAGCTTACTTTGGAATCCATGCTGACTTAAATCACAGAGAAGATCCGTCAGATCATAGAAATATTGTGTTCCGTGTACAACTTGAATTGGATTGAATTTGAATTAGAGAGTTATGGGATTTGAAGCAACAAAGGGTTGTTATACCCTCCACGCATAACCAAGATCCAAACTAAACCAAAACAAACATTCGAGACTCGTTATTGGTAGGCACCGACTGATTGATTGATTGAAATGTGAAAAAAATGGGATTTTTAGCCACTATGGATGCTTGATTATGTAAAGGTATTCATCCATAATATTCATGAAATTAGCGCAACAACTTTAGGTATAAAATTAACAACTTTTATTAAAACATTAAGAAAGTGCCAGTTAGATATTAATGGAACACAAAAAAAATGAAATTCGGTTATCTGTCGCATGAGTCTGCTGCCTCGTGCATCGCTCGTGTATTGCGCAGCTAAGTAAGTAGTTTCAAGAGTGACGTCATCGGAAGGAATTCAGGATCGCCACAGTACTCCCCCCTCTAGTAGTGCAGCAGGCACTGGAGTTAGAGGTAACGAGGGTTAAAGTGTACCCGACGGCCAGATCTCGTCACATAAGGTGGTGGAGAGGAATTTGGTGGTGAGGCCGAACTCGATGGAGAAGGTTCAGGTACTGACTGCATTGAAGATGGAGCTGTCACAGGTGGTGATGCTGTGGTTGGTGCAGATGACTGATGGGAGTTCTCGAAGAACGCAGGCTTTACACGATCAATGTTGATTGTAGACTCTTTGCCGTTCTTCTCGATTGTGAACGTTTTATCAGTTCGTCTGAGTACGCAGTAAGGACCATCGTACGGTGCTCGTAGTGGTCTTTTAACTGCGTCGTGGCGCACGAACACATGTGTGCAAGTCCCTAAAGCTGGATGCACGAACACTTTTTGTCTGTCATGAGATGCAGTTGAAACAGGTTTAAGTTGATCCATCACGTTTCGTAAATTTTTTAAGAACTGATGAGGTTCGACGTTAAGTGAAGGGGTTTCAAAAAATTCCGCTGGTAGTTTGAGGGTTGAACCATAAACTAGTTCGGCTGATGTGCACTGTAGATCCTCCTTTAATGCCGTTCTGAGTCCGAGCAAAACCACTGGAATTGATTCGGTCCATTTCGTGGATGCGTGACATCTGAGGCTTTGCTTTAAAGATCGATGAAAACGCTCGACAATTCCATTGCTGGATGGGTGGTAAGGGGTCATCCTGATCTTTTGGACGCCCAAAAGTTTGCTTAGCAAGGAAAACAAGTTGCTTTCGAATTGTCGTCCCTGATCCGTTGTGATGATTGAAGGTAAGCCGAAGCGTGAGATCCACTGACTAATGAATGCACGCGCAACGGTTTCGGCGGAAATGTCGGAGATGGGTACTGCCTCAGGCCATCGTGTGAAACGGTCTATACAGGTGAGTAGGTATTCACAGTTGTCTGAAGGCGGAAGAGGTCCTACAAGATCCAAGTGAACATGATCGAATCTCGCTGAAGGAAGGTGGAAAGACTGAAGAGGACTGCTGGTGCGTCTGATTACCTTGGATCTTTGGCAATCCAGACATGAACGAGTCCAGTTGGAAATGTCTTTTTGCATAGATGGCCATACGAATCTCTGCCCAATCAGACGTTTAGTGGCACGGATACCTGGATGAGAGAGGTTGTGCAATGATTGGAAGACTGTCTTTCTGAAACTCGCTGGTACGTAAGGTCTGACTATGTCATTCCTGATATCACAGTAGAGTCTCGATGAAGTGGGGTCAGTAGAGAGAGGTTTCAAAAGAAGTGACAGTTCATTTTTTGATAAAAGAGCTTGAAGTTCTTCATCAGAAGCCTGTGCATTCGCCATGGCAGAAAAGTCTATTTTTGGTAAATGCACGTCGCTAATACGGGATAAAGTGTCGGCGACAACGTTTTTTGAACCCGTTATGTGCCTTATATCCGTGCTGAACTGAGAAATGAAGTCAAGGTATCTTAGTTGTCTTGGAGAAGAAGAATCAGATTTTTTGGTAAAAGCAAACGTTAGAGGTCGGTGGTCTGTGAATATTATGAAATTTTGACCTTCCAATAAGTGTCGGAAATGTTTTACGGTTGCATATATCGCCAGAAGTTCCCTATCATACGTACTATATTTACGTTCTGAAGGTGAAAGTTTTCGCGAATAGAATGCAAGTGGCTTATGACCAAGGGATGTAGTAGTGTGAAGGACGGCTCCTATAGCCAAGTCAGAAGCATCGACCATGATAGATAATTGTTGATTAGGTGCGTGAAACGTCAGAGTAGCTGCATTAATAATGTCAGCTTTGCATTTTTCGAAAGCTGCCAGAGTGACGTCTGTCCAGGAAATGGGTCGCTTATCGTTCTTTTTTGAATTTTTTAAAAATTCATGTAAACTAGCTTGTGTATCTGCGGCATTAGACAGAAAACGACGGTAAAAATTAAGCATAGCCAAGAAGCGCTTGAGTTCAGCAATATTTTGAGGTTTAGGAAATTGAGAAATAGCCTGAACTTTCTCTGGTAAAGGTTTGACACCTTCGGAAGTTATCAGACATCCCAAAAACTTTACTGACGATTTTCCAAGAACACATTTCAAAGGGTTGAGTTTTAAACCATGTTGAGACAATCGCTCAAATACTTGCTTCAAATGCTGTTTGTGCTCCTCAGAGTTATTCGATGCAATTAATACATCGTCAAAATATGGAACGCAGAAATCTAAGTTAGACAAAACTTGATGTATATAGCGTTGAAAAGTTTGACCGGCGTTACGCAAGCCAAAGGACATAAAAACATATTCGAAAAGACCAAATGGAGTTGTAATAGCTGTTTTTGGTATGTCAGCTGGATTAACAGGAATCTGGTGATAAGCTCTCATCAAATCTAGGGTGGAAAAAATAGTTTTATTGAAAAAATTTTGAGTGCAATCTTGGATATGAGGTACTGGGTACCTATCAGGAATGGTAATTGCATTCAAACGACGGTAGTCGCCACACGGTCTCCATTCGCCATTAGACTTTTTCACCATGTGTAGAGGACTTGCCCATGGGCTGCTAGAAGGACGCACTATACCCTGAGACATTAAAAATTCAAATTCCTGACGCGCTATCTTAAGCAACTCGGGAGATAAGCGACGAGGCCTCGAAAATACTGGTTGACCAGTTGTTTCGATAAAGTGATGGACTTTAGTTGGCTTGTTGTTTCTCGTTGGTTGAGATGGATTGGTTAGTTCCGGGAACTGCGATAAAATCCCATAGAATTCTGAATCACCAAGCAAAATTGATATACCAGAAGTTAGCGAATCAGTGTTTGTGTATTTGCCTTGAGTGGTTAATTTAGTTATTCCATCAATCAAACAGCCACTCTTAACGTCCACCAAAAGGTTAAAGTGTTTCAAAAAATCGACACCAATGATCGGTTGGTTAACATTCGCTATTATGAAAGGCCAAATAAAGGTTCGACGCAAATTCAAGTCTAGAGTCAGGCGCTTTCGACCAAAAGTCGATATTTTGGTGCCATTAGCAGCCAAGAGGAGTAACTCATTTGAGGAATCAGCTTTTGGAGCATAATATTTTGGCAAAACTGATACGTCTGCTCCGGTATCCACCAAAAATCTCAGTTTACTAATCCTATCGGCCAACATAATTCGATTAACTTGGCGATCGTTGCCAAGGCCAGTGGACGATCGCCGATTTAGTTTTCCGGAGAATTGAAAGAACAAGGAGAATTGCATTTCCTTGCGTTTTTACCAAAATTAGTATGGTAAAAACAAATACCACTCGAAGGTTCTTTATATTTCCGAAAGCGGTCTCGGGAGCGACTACATCCGTAGTTAAATTGTCTATCTCTACTTCGAGAACGTGTTTGGCGTATGGTTGAAGAAAGCTCGCCAACTAATGTAGTCAATTGAGTGACTTGTTGTTCAAGTTGGGTTATCCTAGCATCAGAAGTTGAAGGTGTAACGTGAACTGCATTAATATTGGAATGATTAGTCAAATCACTAATTTTGTCTGCAACAGTTGCCAGACCAGCCAGATCCTCACTCAAAGCAGCTAATATTGTTTGGGTGCTATTTGGAAGTCTACCCATCCAGAGAGATTTTAGTAATGGTTCCCCAACAGTATCACCAGCCAAAGCTCTCATGCGTGTTAACAACTGAGATGGCCTCTGGTCGCCAAGTTCTAATCCTTGCAAGAGTGTACGAATTTTAGAAGCTTCACTCTCTGAATGCAACTCAATCAAACGCTTTTTCAATATTGTATATTTATCAATATCGGGAGGTCTCAAAATTATATCACTGACAGAATTCAAAATTTCAGAATCGACTGCAGAAATAACATGATTAAATTTTGTATCATCAACAGTAATTCCGGCCAAGGCAAATTGCGCCTCAAGCTGTACAAACCACAACGCCGGATTTGATTTCCAAAAAGGCGGTAGTTTGACGCCAACACGAGCAATTGTGGCGTCGTCACTGACGGAATCCTGATTATTTCCAGGCATGTTTGAGCCAAGTAATCAAAATCACAATACAAAAAATAACTTCAGCAATTGCCTTGAAATAGCTAATTACAAACGAAATATTATATTGAAACTCAAAGTAACCAATACGAAAATGTAAAACCAAATTATCTAACATAAGTTATGATGAAAATTATCCAGACAGTTAAGTTCATACATCAAAATCAATAATTCAGCTTCAAAATACCGAATACATACACCAATAGTACAAATGATAAAAATTAGACTCACTGATCACAGGAACACCGTATTAGTCCTTCTCGAAAGTCAATTAATATTGTCCAGTACGCTGACCGCCATTTGAACAAATTTCCGATGGATCCATTTTTAATTGTACGGCAGCACAGGAAACGAGGTTCATTCACTTGTAAGGTCACCAATATGGATGCTTGATTATGTAAAGGTATTCATCCATAATATTCATGAAATTAGCGCAACAACTTTAGGTATAAAATTAACAACTTTTATTAAAACATTAAGAAAGTGCCAGTTAGATATTAATGGAACACAAAAAAAATGAAATTCGGTTATCTGTCGCATGAACATCTAGTCTGCTGCCTCGTGCATCGCTCGTGTATTGCGCAGCTAAGTAAGTAGTTTCAAGAGTGGCGTCATCGGAAGGAATTCAGGATCGCCACACCACAAAGGCCGTTATCCCCTAATGCCAAAACGATGCACTCAATAAATGACCACAAAGATGCACTCAATAAATGTCCAAAATGATGCACTCAATAAATGTCCTAAACGATGCACTCAATAAATGTCCTAAACGATGCACTCAATAAATGTCCAAAACGATGCACTCAAAAAATGTCAAAAACGATTCACTCAATAAATGTCAAAAACGATGCACTCAATAAAAGTAAAAAACGATGCACTCAAAAAATGTCAAAAACGATTCACTCAATAAATGTCAAAAACAATGCACTCAATAAAAATCAAAAACGATGCACTCAATAAATATCAAAAGCCTTCAGGGATTGGAGAAGAATCCTAAGATGCCGCTTCGGATTTTATTTCTGTAGTTTCCATAGGCACCGACTGATTTGTACGCATCCATACATAATAGTGATTTGCCGTTCACTACGGAACGAATACGTAGATCCGGATCCTTGAAATTAAGACAGGATTCAGTCCAACCAAAAGGAACAAATCCGTTCCTTGTTCGGACTCAGACTCCCAGTACGGATTCGGACTCTTCGTTCCGGCGTGAGTGAACAACAGGTCCTTTGGGTGGGAAGGAGGAGATAGGGAAAGAATGTTGCTCTTGCAGGGAAGGAAGGCGTCTTGTCCAAGGGCGGATTCAGGAGAGGCTTTGGGGGCTAAAGTCCCCCCCCCCAGATAGCACGTAAGTTTGCAGCAAGTTTGATTTTGACTTGATATTACCTTGTCATAGCAAATTTGACGCGGCGAACTTGTAGCAAATTCGCCGTGACAACTAGCGCCACCTTCCTTGCATTGCAAGCTTGCTGCAAGTTCACCGTGACAAATAGCGCCACCTCCTTTGCAATGCAAATTTGCAAAACAAGCTTGATGCAAAGATAGCACAAAGAGATAATTATCTTTGTCTCTGTTTGAAAAAAAAACATCCGATTTTTAATAGCATCTCCTAGACCGTCCTTCTTTTTATTAATTCAATAAATCAATGATAATTTGTAAAAAAACTAACTTGTTTATAAAAAAAAACTTTGAAACATTTTCCATCTTTTTACTAAAAGTTTTTACTTTAAAGAAAACAATATCGTATTTTTCTTAATGTTGAAATTTTAACATTTATAAACAAAATTAAACCGAAAAAACAATCAATGTGTTTGTTGAAAAATAATAACTTATACATTTTGTCCCATTTTAAAGTAATTACTTTTGAACTCTAATTTCATAATTTATTCTACTAGCAAAACGTAGTTATTAGCGAAAATCGCTCTCTCTTTGACTTCAAATCATATTCTCAACTCAAAAAATTAATGAAATCAAGAAAATAGTTAAAAATAAATCGAATCGAACGATGTATTAACGAAATCTATCTTCTTCTGTCGTAGCTGATCTGGTCGAGTGGTTTAGACGTCAGGTTACCAAGCGGTAGGTCGTGAGTTCTATCCCGGGTTGTGTTCGTACTCTGTTTTTGCTATAATTAATGAGTTTGCAATGCAAGCTTGCTGCAATTTCGTCCCATGGTGACTTCGAAGCTTGCGTTAACTTGCTGCAAACTTGTTTCACACTTGTACTCTTGTCGTGTCAAATTTGCTGTAAGCTTGCAGATTTGCAGTGCAAGTCTGCTGCAAATTTGCTGCAAACTAAAATTGCTATCTGGGCCCCTTCGGGCATAAAATCATAGACTGTCCAGAATGCCTATGTGTATTGAATTTTTTTTAAAAAATTCGACGGGGAGCTGTCTGCGAAATGCTTGCTGGAATTGAGGGGCATAGACTTACTTACCTTACTCAACTGTGACTAAAGTAGCTCTGTGTGACTATAAACTCTATAGTCTATAGTGACTATTAGTCTAGTGTGTCTATGTGACTCCATCTATGTAAAGCCTTATACCATCGGAGAACTGAATCCACAAAGACAATGGTATTATTCATACAGCTTTGAAGTACAACGGTTTTTTGAGTTTCAATTAAAATCAAATCAATTAAATGGTTAGGAAACCTAAGCCAACTATTGAAACTCTCAAAGCGATGTGGTAGGTCCTTTTTCACGACGTGACAAATCTTCAAATATTTAGAGCCTTTCCTGAGACGATAAGCACAACAGAGAAGAGTTTATCTACGCTGAAAAGCGCCCTAAAATTTATTTACGCAGCTCAATAGACTAACCCTTGTTATGGGCTAGCCTTAACATTCATAAAGATAGAAAAGTCAATGTTGAAGATATGATTGGCATATTTTGTAAGAAATTGATTGGAGGATTGCACTGAAATTTTTTTTCGTATGAAACTCAGCTACACGAGACAAGCGCAAGGATCGCATTGAAATTTTCTTCTTATGGAACTCAGCTACACGAGACAAGAGCAAGGATTGCATTGAAATTTTCTTCTTGTGGAACTCAGCTACACGAGACAAGCTCAAGGATAGCATTGAAATTTTCTTCTACTTGGTGAATAGTTGATTATTTGTAATTTTTAGATATTCTTATAAGTAGGGTTAGAATAGTTTTTAGTTGAAATCCGGACACATCGAGGGGTAGAGGGTCTTGGGGGTGCTCAAAGTATAGTATAAAATTCTAAAAGCTACCTACCAATGACTCTCTTTCAAAACACTAGCTCAAAGTTTGAGGAAATGAATAAAAAAATTAAGTCACCAGAATGAAAAGAAGATACAATTTTTATTATAATGTTTGGTAATGCAAAATTATATTAATGGAAAGGGGAATTTAAATGAAACTACCAAAATTGTAATTTTCAGTTCGAACTGGGGCCTGGGTAAGGAGGCTCGTCCACCTTCTGAACAACAATGGCCTTCTTCTTCTTTCATCCTTCAGATCTGAATCAGATCAGATCCATGAGGTCGTTCGCCTTCATCACCCCCGACACGAAATCCGGTCGCGTCAGCAGGTCATCATACACCAGGGAAATACAGTCAAGTAGATGTTGCGGAGTGGCCTCAATCATGTTGCACTTTGTGCAGGTACTGAACTTCTTATCACCACGAGAGAATCTGGGGTTTTTTAAGTGACCGGATGATAAGCGAGCCAAAGCAGTTTGGTCTTTCCTATCCCCCTTAAAATGTATAGTAGCACCCGGGCCTTCACTACGATACCATGAATGAGCTGGTGGATGCCTCCAAGAAATGTTAACAAGGGCTTTTCTTCTTTAGTATAACTCAAGGTAGGTCAAGGGTTCTACGTAGGCCTGAGGCATGGTAGTACCTCCTTTACAATGGGTGTATTCAGTGTAAACAATAAATTTTCTTTCATTGGTAGAAAGGCGCCAGTTTTTTCGAATACGTCAGATTTTCTCTACTACAAGCAAATTCCTCTCCTGTCGCATTCACTGGCATCAATCCGGACATTTTGAAGATCCGGACACTAGTACGGACTTGAGCTTGAAATCCGAACTCTCCGGACGTATGGTAACTCTATTTATAAGTTAATGCGAAATTATTACAATACTGGTTTTATTTTAATGTTGAAATTACACTATTTTAAAAATGAAATAAATTGCACAGATCCAGATTTCCCATGAGGCCAACCTAGGCCATGGCCTAGAGCGCATATTCAGAGAAAATAACCGTAGAATATTTACATATTTTCCAGTGCAATTTTGAAAATATCATATAAAATGTGCTGTTTTACTAACTATATCTCATAACTACTAACCGCTTAAGGACCGACTTATTTTGTAATCTACGGCATTTAGAACGAGTTAACTCCGGTTATGTCCTCAAGCGGTTAAATGAATTGGTACATATGTGTTGACAGTTTCTTCAGTAGAGGTGTGTGTTCGAGGCTAGAAAGGCGAGAAACGAAAAACCTGTGCTTTTTGTAATGAAAAAGCAGCAAATACATTTTGTACAATTCCTATGAAAGACCGGGGAGGATGGGTGCAAGACAGGGCGCTTTTACTGCTCTTGAACCCAAAGTGAGACAATAAAAATATTTATCGGAATATAAGTAAAAATCGGTATTAAATTGAAAATTTCAAACTCCGCGTGTTTTTTTATTATAACATGCAGAGTTTTCTTTCGAATTGTACGAAACTTACAGAATACTTGACAATACGTGAAAGAAACATTGTATTAAAATTTGAATATTACGGGAAATATGAGCATTTGTAGTAAATAATGTTTTACTGCGCGTGCGCGAAACGTATTTATACATATTGTCAACAGATGGTGCCATAGAAGCTACTCTAAATAGAAAAATATAAAAAATAACATAAAAAAACTCTTTTACCAATGCATTAAAAAGAAAATAATTTTTTCTCGAAGATCTGGAGGTCAAAACAAAAATCGTAAAAGCGTGAAGCGCTGAAAACAGTAGGAAAACGATATAAAACCGCAATGATTATCATAAGAAACGAAACGTTATTAAACATTCATCATATAAAATATATTATAGATGTGATTACAATTCTAATTTACTTACAGCTTTTCTACCTGCGCTTCACGTTTTTACGATTTTTGTTTTGACCTCCAGATATTAATTAATTTTTAATTTTTTAATTCATTGGTAAAAGTGTTTTTTTTTTAATTTTTATATTTATTATTTTCTAGTTCTTAGTCTTTAATTTATATCATAATGTAGTATTATAAATATTTTATACATCAACTAACTAAAGCAATTATTTTATTGAAAAAGTTCTGATACACGAAGACACGTCAATGACACGTCTATTTCTTTCCATGTAAAAGCGGCATGCCTTATAAGTAGGGATGGCGTTATAAAAAAAAAAAACTGTTTTTCGGTTTCACCGGGTTTTTTCACCTCCAGTATTTTTTTAAGCAACTTTTGCGGACAGAATTTATTATTAATAATAATATACATTAAGTAAGTATTAATACAATAATTAATTAATTTAATAAGTAATGTTTATAAATAAGTAATTAATACAATATGTAGTAATGATAAATGAGTAATTATTGCAATAAGCAAGTATTATAGACAAAATTTTTTATTAACATTATTTTCACAAGAAATTAATTCATTGGTCAATATTTATCATCTAATCTGTTCCTAAAGACTCTTTCAGCAATGTGTTCATCCGTGAGTCGACACCTCTCATCGGAAACAACATCATTCAACGTAGATACTAATCTTTCGGAAGCCACAGAACTTCCGACTAAAGATAAATATTTTTTGGTTACAAAAAACAGACGCCGTTTCCAGTCAAAATTCTTTATTAGTATTGTTTTTGCAACAAATCAATCCATTGGCTAATATTTATCTGTTCATACAGACTCTTTCAGTCATCCGCCAACCAACAGACGCCTCGAGGAAGCGGTTGTCGGTGATTGGCCTAAGTTGATGAAATTCAAAGCTTCATAACTTGGTCAATTTTAGTCTAGTGGAACCTAAGATCGAGCCTATCTTCCGACCCGGTAAGATTTAAAGCAAAATATATCAAATTCCACTTGAAATTCCAAAATACTACTGTTTTCAATTGTTCTTTTATATTAATATTTTATTACTATCGTATATTAATTAGGTTTTTTGTTGTAAACCTAAATCTTATTTCATACAAAATAAGTACACATATAATCATTGTTATTGTTATGCTCACAAATGCCATTAAAACACATAGTTAAAGCTTAAAAATAAAATTTGAAATCTGATCTATAACTTAGTGCTTTGTTTCTGAACTGCAAGTATATGTTTATGTAACATAGCGTGACACGTGACAGGGGGGGGGGGGGGGAGTACGGTGAAGTGTGACACTTTGTGACAAAGGGAGAGAGGGGGATCAAAGATATTGAAAAAAAGTGTGACATCACTTATGGACAGCCCCTAACTTCTATTACAAGCGTGATTTCGGAATTTCTGATTGTCTCTATATGAATAATTTTTGAAATGATATACACACACACATGGTTAAACATCGTTACAAAATCGACCGCTATCTTATTACAAGCCCTAAGAATATTTTTACTTTCAACATATTTAAGATTACAATAAAATAATTAGATAATTTTTTTTGTTCAAAATTAGAATAAAATTAGCTTTATAAAGTTGTAGGCGGTTTTGTATCTCCCTGGGTCCAACTACCCCGTAGGATAAGAAGCCCCGGTTATCAAAGCAATGGAATATACTACACTAGAACTCCGGGAATCCGCACTATTTGGGGCTCACCTCTGTTCGAATTCCGGGGAATTCGTATTATCCGGGAAATTCGGTAAAATACTCTTGATATACCAAATGCAGGAGAGTATTGACTCTGGGTGCTCTGTGAAGGTGTACGGAAAGAACACGCGGCGATTCGCACGGTACAATGACAAACGAGTTGAGGGTAAAAAGAAGATATCTGTTTCTATTAATTAAGGTGTTGTATCCATTCTTAAAGACCAATTCTAATGCTACTTTTAAGTTAGGATTAAACACTAGCTTTGTTTCTGATTCATAATTGCCATTTTTCCTTCATTTTTCAGTGAAAAATTTTCAGAAAATTAAAAAAAGATGCTCGAATTATTCAGAATTTCGGATTTCAGGGGTTCTACAGTATTTTTTTCTTAATTAATTTTAAATAATTAATTATTAATTTCTTAATTAATTTATTTCTTGTTCTTCTTCTTATTATTTCTTACCATCTTTCTTATTATTTTCTTCAGATGTCTTCATTTTATTCTTAAAAAATAAATAGAGAAACTTTCTTTGGTTCTAAATACTAATTTTTCTATAATATTTACTCTCACAGATACATAAGATGCAGAAATCACATAAGTCAAGACACTTTAACTATTTATGTATAACTAGAAAATCACCCGTCATGGTATGACGGTGCAAATTGCCTCTTCATTCGAGAGATTTCTCGTCAAATTTGACGTGTTTAAATACATACATATGCCCGAGAAATGCTTAACATGAATTGAAAATAAATAAAATAAACATATGTTTCATAAGAGGATATATTTTTTAAATTTACATATTATTTAAATATTTCTTTATTCAAAAAACCTCTTGGTAAACAACATTCCGTGTGAAGTATTTTTCTTTGTTTAATAATTTTCCTTGTACTTCAGATGTCTTTGTGTAAATTTTAACGCGATTGGGAATCCTAAACCTTGAAAGTGCAACATAGAGCTGTCCATGTGAAAAGACAGGCTCATCGAGGTAAATTCCAACATGATCGAAAGTTTGCCCCTGCGATTTGTTGATAGTCATCGTGTAAGCTGGAATTAACGGGAACTGGCCGTGGTTGAGAACGAATGGTAGATTCACGTCACCGGTGGCTAATTTAATTCTTGGCAAGAAAACAACATCGCCACGATTGCATTCGGATACAATTTGGCGTCCGAACTATAACACGCGCATGATATACCACTGACGTGATTTACTACTTTCTATTAAAAAACGGAAATTAATTTGAAATATAGGATTAATATAATTGAAAATTTCTCGGAAACTATTGATCGTAGAGAGATAAATTTTATATCAATCGATAGAAAATTTTATTTCACTATTTTAGAGCTATTCAATTTGAAATTAGAACGAAAATGACTCTTTTAAATTTAAAATGGCTGAAATTTCGGTTCTCTAACAATGAAATAATGCTGTTTAACGTCTCGCAGTGCTATGCGCGAGTTTTATTGTTGGTGACGTCAGAGCGTTACCGGAGGATCTGGGCTATTATATTAGTAATTGTTAATGGATATAGTTGAGCATCTTCAGTAATCGTGATTAGTTAGGCATACGAAGGAGGTTTAATCCGAAAAAAAAAATAATCGGACAATTACGACGTCTCTGACTCGATTTCTGACGATTAGGGAGAAAACAGTTTTCTTCATTTTCCCCAATAACTAACCTTCGGTGACTTTTGGGGTTTCTGCAATAATTGGCCGTGAGCGTAAGTATTTGCATAATCTTACGTTACTGATTGTCTGTCCGTCTGCCGCGAAGCGCTGCTAATGGATGTTATATAAACTAATTCAGTCTTTTTTCAGGTTCGCATCCTGGTTGAATGATTACCGCTCACCCTTTCGTTTGGAAACGGATTGAAGCTCTGATTAATCTGTCATGCATAACGAACAAAGTGGGCCATTGCGAGCATTTATTTAGACGAATACACAAATCTGAAGAACAAAAATAGGTTTTTCATTTCGGAGGTTCCATTAACGGTCGGTCCTCGCGGTGTGTTCGTTTTTCTGTTGACCTTCATTGGGAGAAGTTTCCCCAATACGAAAGGGAAAAAAATGTTTGTCCACATTCGATTTGTCGTCGCTGAAGAATGCAGGCAAGCAAGATGTCCGTGAAATGCGTTCCGAAAGAGTTGCTTCATTGACAGGTTTCTTAAGAACGAGGATTATTTCTGGTTCAAATTAGTGAGTATAACTTT